>PITA01018758.1:17884-39565 GCA_004023965.1 Spilogale gracilis
TAAAATAAGTAGTGGATAGAAGTTTAATTTCTAAGTGGATAGAAGTTTAATTTCTAAGTGGATAGAAGTTTAATTTCCAGATTTCAACTCAAGTTAGAGAACTCTGTAAGAAATAGGGGTCCCTTGGGTTGGAAAAAGTTACTTTTTCAAAGGGAAAACATTTCCGTTTTGTGGTCTACCAACCATTGTTTGATATACTACAATTCAAAATATAAAGAGAATAGTTTTCTAATAAGATGCCAACAGTGAGGGGCGGGGAGGTGTGGAGATTTTTAGCAAACTTGATTATAAAGACATTTAGGAAAATAGATACAATAGTCAAATAACCACTTATAACATAAAACTAAATTGGATGCAGAGATATTTAAATAATTTTTCCTACTCATTTCATATATATTGTGTCTTTATCAGAGTCTTGAGATCAGTATCTTCACTAACCAATTTGGGGGTCATCTAAAGTTTTCCTTACCACATCATTTTCATTCTCATGTAAATTACTTGTGACACAGCACTTTCTGAACCTCTAATTGAAAATTTCATTCCAAATCACAGATACTATTTTATAAGGCATTAAAACATTTTTAATATCTGTCCTGTAAGCTGATTAAACATGATAGCATTACTTTTGAAAGTGATCTTTAAAGAACTGTTTACATAGCCAATTGAGGTGTCATATCCCCAGAAATGAAACTTGTGCTCTCTTCCTTTGTTTTTTTGCTTTTTTAACCAATATTTCTTTTTAAAGATTTTATTTATTATTTGACACAGAGAGAGCACAAGTACGCAGAGCGGCAGGCAGAGGGAGAGGAAGAAGCAGGCTCTCCACTGAGCAGGGAGCTGATGCGGGGCTCGATCCCAGGACACTGGGATCATGACTCGAGCCAAAGGTAGCCACTCAACCAACTGAGCCACTCAAGCACGCCATTTTTTTAACCAATTATTAGGCAACCTCTAAGTATCTTAAGCTAATATACATTGATGGAAGTCTTTATAGACTAATGTACCTTTCACAAACAGCAGTTTGTGAATGAAGCAATTACTAAAGCCCCATGTACTAGGAAAGTTTCAAAGATATGGATTTAAGGCATCTCTCTATTAGCAGATAGATAATTGGTAAGAAAAGTGGTGGTGAGTCAACTTAACATGAGAAGGATACAGAATTTTGTAAATTGCCTGCTGATTTCCTTCCTCTGCACCGCGGTGCTAATTAGCATTACCCTCCTCACCTATCCCCAGGTCTCCTTCCCTAGGTTAGAGAATTAAACTCCAATTCCCCAGTGATTCCTACAGGACCTCTACACTCAGATTCTGCCTAACTCTTCCACCTGGGATCATGTTGCACTCCTTGCACACCTGCCTGGGAACGAACATGCCTGGCAGGAGTTTTTGCCATTCTTGACACAAATGCACGCTTTGCTGCCTCTGTGCTCATGTTGGTGATTAAGACTGGCCATCTAAGTTACTCTCCAAAGCCATTTTTGAGATGAAAGATCTTAATATTAACTATTAGGCAAAGACAATGGTGAAACCTTCACTCTCCCAAGGCAAACAGGGAAATGAGATTACCATCATGATAGTGCTTCTTCTCAACCTACTCCCTGTCATTTGCAAAGCCCAGCCATCCTTTTTTTAAAAGACTTTATTTGTTTGACAGAGAGATACACAGCAAGAGAGGGAACACAGCAAGGGGACTGGTAGAGGAAGAAGCAGGCTTCCTGCAGGGCTCCATCTCAGGACTCCGGGATCATGACCTAAGCATAAGTCAGACGCTTAACGACTGAGCCGCCTAGGCACCCCAAATCCCAGCCATCCTTAAAGTCCAGCTGATCCAACACCTCTTCCATAATACTTTGTAGATTATGAAAGTAGACATTAAAGGTGTTGAAAAGTAAACCAAAAATAGTCACTTTTAGTTTGAATTGCTCTTTTTCTAATATTTTGAGATAGTAACAATTTTATCCTTTGAAAACTGAAAAATTACCACCATTCTAATCTTTCTCAATTAATTGTACATTTGAATTATATCTGACTACTTTCACAAAATTCAAGGACAAAGCTTCTCCTCCCCAAAAGAGACAACATGTCTATATGCACTTCAAAAATATCTCTTCTTGGAGCGCCTGGGTGGCTCAGTTGGTTGGGCAACTGCCTTCGGCTCAGGTCATGATCCCGGAGACCCGGGATCAAGTCCCATATCGGGCTCCCTGCTCGGCGGGAAGCCTGCTTCTCCCTCTCTCAATCCCCCTGCTTGTGTTCCCTCTCTGGCTGTGTTTCTCTCTGTCAAATAAATAAAATCTTAAAAAACAAACAAATATATATATATATATATATATATATATATATATATATATATATCTCCTGCTTTTAGTCTTTATGATGCTCTACAAAGCCCTATATTAGTTGTCTTTGTCTTCCACTTCACATCTCAGTTGCCTCCACTTTGCACTTTATTCTCTATGTTTAAGCAACACTGGCTTTCGTTCTGCTCCTCACACATGCCAATTTTTTCCTGCCAGAAGGCATTTGCTCTTATTCTTTACTTTGCCCACAATACTGCCTACTGACTCCCTTCAGTTCTATGCAGGCAAGCACCTTCTCATGACTCAGCACTAAGCTCAGAGAAGCTCCTTGACCCCACCCTATCCAAATAATACTCTGTCCATCCTGGTTCTCCCACCCTTGTCTTTTGTTTTCCTGTATTGCACTTATGATGTAATACATATATTGCTCTAATTATATATGTGCGTATAATATATGATGTAATATATAATATATACAACATATGTGTATGTGTGTGTGTGTGTATATATATATATATATATATATAATTTTATATCCTTTTATTATTTGATTTCTTCCCCTAAAAATGTAAGCTCAGTGAGCAGACAGGTCTTGGTTCCTGCTGAGTCTGTATATTGGAACCATGCTCCTACAGCAGAGGGGCTCAAGAAATATTGCTGAACATTTCTTCTGATTTCTGTCACTTGCCAGAATTATTTCATATAGATGCTTTATCTCTCCATGTAAACAATGAGTTCTCCAAAGTCAGAGTCTACCCAGAAAACTCATATATGTGTCTTCTTATGAAGATGCCTTTTAAATGTTTATTAGGTAAATTAACATATATGTTAGTAATTATTTAGAACACAACCATCAGTGCATGCTGGGGGCCTGCAACGGTCAGGACTGAGAGGTGAGGAAGGCGTCAGCGCTTTTGAATGAGGAGACTGAACTCGAACTGTGGTGTGGGGATCTCCTGAAAACACTGTTCTCAGGGCTCTTTATTTATAGCACAGTGTTACATATAAGAACAAAGAGCTTCGATTTAGATCACAAAGTTTCCTGTAAGCTATGATTCATCAATCTTGTGTGACAATAGTGCCCATGAAGACCCCAACTATTACACAGGATGTTCTGGTTAAAGTCTGATCTAAAGAACAATCAGTTAAGGACAAATCATACTTTCTGCCTCCCCCTTAAACGCAGGGAGGCAAACAAGCAATTGGGTGGTTGTTTCTATTATTTAAACTAAGTTAGTTACAATGCAGCTACCATACTACTATGATTATTTTTCTCATTAAGTCAATAATCATGTTTTAAAAGGGTAGGGTGAAACTTGAGGCTTGACGTGAGCAAGCTAAAAGTAGGAGCAGAGAAAGGTTTGATATAATTGTAGGTACAAGGAGAAAAGTGTTTTTCAAAACTAGTCAGGTGAAAAGGGAGAACAAAGAAAACAAAGCTACACGGCGTCGTCGATGACCCAGACTCTGCCTAACTCCCTCACTTTGAGGGAGGGTGATGGGTTCCATGCCTTGCAGAGGGAAGCCATATCAATGACCATGCTTCTGGTTCATGGCAAGTGCAATCTTCCCAGATACTTATTTTTCAGAAAAAAAATCAGTTTATTTCAAAAGGAGAATGATTAGATTTCCTTTTACCAGAGGCAGCCTCTAGAACAAAAGTAATTCACTCTCAATCCCTTATTCCTAAATCCTAAACAGGATCTTTAACACAGGTGTCTATACCCTTGGAATACTCTTCTTTGCAGAATTAAAAATTCTTGAAAATTAAGGCCTTGTTAGAATTCCTTTTTAGAAGGTCTCATTAATATTCCTACGACCGCTCAGAGTGGGAACTTGTAACTTACCTGGTAATTTTCCTTCAGCACGCTAAGAAGTTTCTTGTTCCCTGAAAGCCATCGCCTTCCTGCCAGCTTGTCCCTCCAGTAATTGGGGGTGAGGTAAACGGCAAAACACCCTGCAGGTCAGAATCCAGCCTCGGGCTTGCTTTACTTACTGTTGTGATATGGGATGAGATACGATTATCAGTATGGGCTTCACAGTTATCATTGAGCCAAATGTTTGAGTCAGTTCATTTCCTTAAATTTTGTCTGGCTTATTCAAAGGATCCTTTGCTTCCTTAAAAGCCAACATGTAGATAATGTTAACCCACTGTGGGGTTTAAAATAGATCATAAGTAAATAAATCCCTAGTATAGTTCCAGCACATTGTGGACTGTCAATGCATGTTCTCCCCTCCCCCACCCCAAGGCTTAAGTAGCAATGTTAGCTCCAGGGCAGCAAGACAATTGAATATATATATCCTCACTTCAGAAAACAGTATATGTGGGTTTTTGTGGTTGGAGGAGTGGAGGGCAGTTGTAGCCCTCCTGTCCTTGACCTGTGTTCTCTAGGTCAGAGATTGCTCTTTGCCACCACTCTGTTGGAGTCACAGTGGCAGGAGGAGGCCGTGCCAAGAGACTGGAGTAAAACTTCACAAACTTTCTTAATGTTTTCATGTACAGTATCTTTTCAGTGTCCTGAGACAAACCCTCATTCTTTAAACTGCTATGATTCTCCTTTTCCCTTCTGTTTGTGCAGCATCCAAAGATGTTTGCTGCCCTGGGGTGAAAAAAGAGGGAATCTAAACCTCATTTAAACATAGGTAGGTAGTGGGGCACCTGGGTGGCCCAGTCCTTAGGTGTCTGCCTTTGGCTCAGGTCATGGGCCCGCAGTCCTGGGAGCGAGACCTGGGATCAAACCCCACATCAGGCTCCCTGCTCGGCAGGAAGCCTGCTTCTCCTTCTCTCGGACCTCCCCCCCCCCCCCCCGCCGTGTTCTCTCTCAAGCTGCATTCCTCTCTCAAATAAATAAATAAAATCTTCTAAAGAAATAAATAAATAAACATAGGTAGGTGGTGATGAAAGATTTTCAGATAATAGCATGAAAATGACACTTGTCAGTGTTCATAAGGGAGGATTTTATCTCTTGGAAAAGATCTTTTCTGGGTGAGATGAGACAAGAGATGCACCAGCAAATAAAAAGTGTTATGAGGAGCCCAAGTACAGATCCGTAGCTCTTCCTTCCATACATTTTCTCAAAAAAAAAAGTGATTCCACAAATTCTAAGTAAAAACCATTTGCAGCAGGGCTTTGCACACACAAGAGAAATTTTCTGGTGGCTTTGGTATTGCATGTCCAAGTTCAGATTCCTGGTGAACAATCAGGCTTGAAAGTTAGTCACAGAAGGGTGCAAGGATGCCCGTTCCTCCCATATGCTCTAACCCTTACATGTTTGGGGTGTCTCTGGTGCTGGATTTATATTTCTACCACGGATAGAACATTCCATCAGTCTGTAAAAACAAAGCAGAGATGAACTCCTCAGAAAAAAAAAAAAAAAACATGTTTATAAAATTAGCACTCACTCACTACCACTTTCCTCTGAGACATTATCAAATATATTTTTGCTAAGACAGAGTGAAGGATAGAACAGGAAAATGACCATGTGATAAGATTTTACAATATCCAGAAGATCAAATCTCTGTCCCCCATCCCCCTGGGAAGTATTTGTTATCCTTGTAACAGAAAGCTTAAGTGTTCATTTGATTAAAACAATTAATAAAAAAGTTATAGAGGTTGTATATCTTATTAACATTTAGATAGGATCTAAGAAGGATCACTTAAGTAGATGCTGCCCTCATCTACCCACGCCCTTCCTGTCTCTCTCTCTCACCACACACACACACACACACACACACACACACAGATGTCTACAGAAAAACATACTCTATGTTTAAAGGCTTCATGGATCAAAATATTCTGATCGGGGATTCAGTCAATATTAGTAATAGGACACCAAATATTTACAATATAATATTATTGAGATTTTACTGCTGAGATTCTATGGAGCAATCATCTCTGCATTGCTGGTTATTTGGAGTCAGGATAAATATATTTGATCTGAACCTTGCAAGAGAAACACAGGTCCACAGGGCTTTGAAAGAGGATGATGATTTCAGAGAAAGGTGAGGAGGGTTTTTTAGTGATTGGAAAATAGTGTCTGCAAAGGGGATGCCCAAAGATGAAGCTGATGAGCTAAGCCAGTGCCAGATTAAAAAGGTCTGCAGTGCTATGTTGCAATTGTTGAATTTTAGGTAACTAGGGTAATCAGCAGAAGGTTGTAAACAGGAACTAATATGATCCGGAAACCCTTTCTTCAGAAAGCTAAAAGTGGCCACAATAAATATTCTTCTGTTGTGGTATTTATTGACCTTGAACCTGTGCTGTAAATTTGGATGCCCTTTCACACTGACACCAGGTATATTCTAGTCAGTGGTTAGCCACTTTATGGGTCCTAATGGTGTTTGCTTCTCAGTCCACTCACTTAATGAACAGCATAATGCATTTGTTCAAAGGAAAGCCTTCCATACCATATCTTCAAAGGCCAAATTGATCCATCTGCTGTCATTGCATTTTCAGTGGACAGCATCTCTACAACTCTGCGGGAACTTCTTCAGCAAATTTTGTCGCCCTTTGGTTGTCATTCTTGTTTTTCCTTCTCTGGCTATAGTGGCTCCAGCACCCTAGGTCAAAGCTGTTTGGGTGTCTCTTTGTTGTATCCTCTGCAAACATGTCTGGTTACCAAGATGTCCACCCCAAAACTGATATTCCATCTCTAAATTTTCTCTCAGAACCAGGCAGTTGGCCTGTTGCTCCCTACCAATGAGGCTTTGCTAATATTTGCTTTTCCATTATTGGTTGGCAGTGACAACTTGTCCTTTCAGCATCATGAGACCCGGAAGCAATTCTGACAATATCTAGTTGGGTAAAGATGGCTTTCCTGAGGTCCCCTTGCCTGGATCTCTAGTTGTCTTCATTTCTTCATTGGTTCATAGGCTTCTTTTCAACACACCTTTCCTCCTGGACCCTATTCCAAATTCCAAATATTCCAGTCTTGGGCTTCAGTAAGCCTTTTCATCTTTAAGAATGCCCTGTAATTGCACTACTGGGTATTTACCCCAAAGATACAGATGTAGTAAAAAGAAGGGCCATATGTACCCCAATGTTCATAGCACCAATGGCCACAATCGCCAAACTGTGGAAAGAGCAAAGGTGCCCTTCAACAGACAAATGGATAAAGAAGATAGAGTCATACATACAATGGAATATTACGCCTCCATCAGAAAGGATGAATACCCAACTTTTATATCAACATGGAAGGGACTGGAGGAGATTATGCTGAGTGAAATAAGCCAAGAAGAGAAAGTCAATTATCATATGGTTTCACTTACTTATGGAGCATAAGGAATAACATGGAGGACATCAGGAGAAGGAAAGGAAAAGTGAATTGGGGTAAATCGGAGGGGTAAATGAACCGTGAGAGGCTGTGGACTCTGAGGAACAAACTGAGGGTTTTGGAAGGGAGAGGCATAGGGAGATAGGAAAGCCTGGTGGTGGGTATTAAGGAGGACACATATTGCATGGTGCACTGGGTGTGCTACATAAACAATGAATCTTGGAACACTGAAAAAATAAAATAAAATTTAATTTAAAAAAAAAAAGGAATGCCTCTTCTTGAAATCGAAAACAGGATATAGGTACTCTGAGAATTAGCATGCTAAATAAAGTGATTTATGAAATATTCTCCATCTTTACCCATGTTCTTGCCAAACAACTTTTGTTTCACTTACTACTTTTTAAAAAAAATGTATATATATTTATTTATTTGAGAGAGAGAATGAGAGAGAGCAGAGAGCAGAAGCTGGGAGGTGGAGAGGGCAGAGGGAGGGGTAGAGGGAGGAGCAGAAGCAGACTCAGCCGTGAGCAGGGAGCATAATACAGGGCTTGATCTCAGGACCCCAGGATGATGACCTGAGCCAAAAGCAGAAACTTAACTGGCTGGGCCACCCAGGTACCCCTTGCTTATTGCTTTAATTGGCATATATTCAGAACTTTTTAAATCCACGTTAATTCCAGACTACTGAGCCCTCTTGAAAATAAGCGTTGTCTTTTTGCATTAGTGAAAATCTTTCAGTGGACTTAATTCCAGGTGGTCTAAACACTGTATTTCTTGGAAAAGCATAAAAAGTGCCATAATTTATAATGGAATATTTAAAATAGTAATTATCACTTTATTAAATCGTGAGCATCCATGGCCCTGGGAACTCTGCAGTCATATCTTCTCTCAGTGCTGGAGAAGGGTTATTGAATACTCTCATTTCTGGAGTAGTAAATAAAATCATGTCTATAAAATACTTAACACAGGGCATGGTAAATAAAGCACTTTACCATATAACCTTGGGTTACTGGTAAGCATATCCTTATTTCTAAAATCAAAATTTTGTAAATGAGAAGTCCACTGCCAATCATATTTTTTCCCCTTTGTAAATCTAGTTCTAGAGGCTTGTAAGAGTTTTTGTTTGCTTGTTTACTATTGTTTTCATTAGAGTTCAGGGTTTTACCTCGATGTACTCCTTGATGTAGGTCTTCTTCTTTTCAATCCAGGTTGGAATTCGGTGAGCCTTCATCATCTGCAGACCATGAAAATTTGCTTCAATTATTTATTTGTTTGTTTTTGTCCTTCCTCGTGTTTGTTTTCTCCTTGTGGAATTCCAGCTAATTAACATACTAGCTTTCCTGGATCTATCCTCCATCTCTCTGTTTTTCCTTCATGATCTATTCATATCCTTTTTTTGGCATGTAATCTTTCCGGACCCAAATCCTGAGTTCACGCACCCTCTCCTTAATGTAATGTGCTGAATTATTATTTTGGTTTGAGTTCCCCTAGAAATGATGGTGTGGCAGGATTTAGTTATGTGATATTTATTTGGAAAGAGAGGTCTGGGAATCCTCCGAGAAGAGTGAGGAAGTAAAACAAGAAAAGGGAAGAAACCTGTGCATTCTCAAACAAGTTCAGCCTGTGAGCTTATTCCATTGAGGCACTCTGAGAAAAGAGAACATGCGGATCACCTTACCTAAGGACAAAGCAAGTTGGAGGATTGAGAAGCTAACTCTGCCAAACACTAGTTGAGAGCTGCTCCTAAAGGGGGTTAATTCCCTGCTATTCCCTCCCTGCTAAATACAAAAGTGGGGCTATCCCTCTTGGCCAGAGCAAGCCCTCTGGCAAAAAGATAAATGCCAGCTGTGGGAAGATAACAGGAGCTTATGGGCAGAGCAGCCACAGCATCTGTTACTATTTGTTTCAGTGGGTGTTGGGGAAACAGAATTAAAGCAAAATCTTCTCCCAGCCCAGAAATCCTTTCCACAAAAGTAGTAAAGAAAGTACTTTTATTATTGAATAAGCATTAAACCAGAATATGATGGACATCCCAGGCAATCCACTGAGAGATTGCAAAGATAGAAAGGAATCTCACTCTTTTGTGTATCCAAGTAGATACAACCCATTACTTTCTTGTTCTCACATAAACAGTAACTCATCCTCAAGCAAAAAGTCTTGAGAGCACTGTTTGTCCTAAAGTTCATCCTAACTTTACCTGGTTATTGGGATGTTTAGTGTTAGCCAGTTGGCTTCATCCCAGGGAAAAACGAATTTATGACATCTTTATGATGTGGGCTAATTTTGCACCTTGGAGCAAAGCACCCACCAAAGTTAGCCTTCTAAGTCCCACAGAAACTGGGAGACAGTGGTGTTATCTGAAATGATGCTTACATTTCAAAGAAATGGCTTCCAAGTCCTTGAGAAATCAACTTCTAGGTAATAAAATTAACAATAGGCCTAACTGGTCTTCAAAAGGACTTATGTCCATTTCAAAGAGAAGAATTCCTCTTTCTCTTCCTGCAAGTGAATTGGCATGTGTTCAAATGGCCTATGTTGAGACGTTCTGCCTGATTTTCTGCTCTATGGCTGCTAGTATCCTATGCTGTTTTTATTTGTCAGCTTAGATGTGGTTGTTGAAATCAATTAGTGCTGACATTCTTTAAATAGTGAATGGAATTCTTTAAGTAGTGAATGGAAGAGGCAGGTATCCCCACCCCAGTGGGCCTCTGACCCTGGTTTTCTTGATTTCTCCCAGCCTCAGAAGCAAGGCAAGCCGAACTTACTTTTTGGTTGCTTCTCAGCTCCTAAGTTCAGGGAGAACCATGACACTCCCATATCCTTCCCCCTCAAAGTACACAGATCCCAGAGGACAGAGTCTTCCCAGGATCCACTCCCTTTCTCTATTTCTTCCCACCCACTGGGCTCCAAGGCTGTTCTCTAAGTGCTTTCACGTTCCCCTCACAATACCCTCTACTGAACCTGCATGGAGCTCATTTATTATGTCCAGCTGGATTTTGGAAAGAAGAGGCTAGAGAAGCATATTTAGATAATTGTGTTCCAAGTTCTATTCTCACAAACGTTTGTGAAGATCTTAATTATAAAGCAAGTGACTTTTAAATAAAATGAGAGGATACAAGTCTTTCATTTGTTATTCAGGAGGAAGACCTGTTAACCTTATTGGTTCCATTTGGTCGAGACTGATGCTTTCTTTTCCTAGAACAGTGAAAGAGCTCTTCTATTGTATGTAGACACTCCACTCACTGCTTCCAATGACACATCTGCTAGTTTGAGAAGTTAGACCATTCTTGAAGTAACGTAGAATTTATGATTTGATTGTCTTGAATTGAGTTTCATACCCTCTAGTAAACACTTAGCTCCCAAACTCAAGCATCAGGAATATTCTGGCACTATCCACTTCTATGTTTTTAAAATCCTGTCCTACTTGAGAAAATGTCATCCTTGGTTCCACTATTTCTGGTACTTCACCCTTCATGAAACTAGGTAGTGTTAGAAAGGGTGTGCAGAGAAAAGATTCCTTCCCCACAGCCGACCATTTGTACTATGAAGAGCTATAACCTGGAAGAGTTCTTGCCACTTTCAATTCAAGGGGAGCAGGAATTTGCAAGTGAATGGGACAAAAACCTGAGGTGCTCTTCAAGATCAAGCCATTGCTTCTCTACCTTGTATTTATGTGCATCCATTTGTATAAAAACCCTTTGTGTGGATAAATTTTTGGACCACTAATTTGTACTGGCATAAAAGAATTTCCACATATGTGTATTTAAAAATGCTTTTAAACTGACAATCCAGACAAATCCTTTTCAAGCCAAGGTATAAATAATAAATGTGTGTTTATTTGAACTTCTTGATGGAGAAAGCTGTGCAGACAATAGACTTATTTATTTCTAAAGAAGATTTATGTTAAAAGAAAGTTCCCTGGAGCATTAAGAAGAAAAAGCCTGCAAAAAGCACTCTAGTAAATTATAACTCTGAGGATAAAATATGACAAAAATAATTGCTAAAGTAAAAACCACAATATAAAACTTGCATGTACTCTATATCATATGTTTTCAACTTTTTTTTTTTTTTTGATTCCTGTCACTGAAAGAATTACTCCTGGGAGAATAATTGATATTTTTTGAATACATTAACTCTTTAAAGTTATATAGAATTTTGAATATTGTTTTGAATTCTGGATATTTAGCATAATGATATTTAATGATATTCATATTTGATTAGTGCTTGCTATTTTATTACTATCTTCATTTTACAAGGAGAAGTTCAAAAGCTGAAATAGTAAGATCACTTACCCACTTTTTTTTTAACTTATTTTTCTTTAAGATTTTATTTATTTGACAGAAAGGGAGATTACCAAATAGGCCGAGAGGCAGGCAGAGAAAGGCTGGAAGCAGGCTCCCTGCTGAGCAGAGAGCCTGACATGGGTCTTGATCCCAGGACCCTGAGATCATGACCTGAGCCAAAGGCAGAGGCTTTAACCCTCTGAGCCACCCAGGCGCCCTGCTGCCCACATTTGATACCATTAATTGAAAGAGCTGGAATTTTAACCCTGGTATTAACAGAATCTGGTCTGGTATATGGTTCATGTGACATAATATAGACAATAAATTTGTGATTCATTTGAAAGTTAAAATTCAAGGAAGTACATGGGGTGATGTTACTTTTCCTAATCTTTCTAAGACACCTGAGCATTTTGGTCTACAGTGATTTTCAAATATAAATTCTCTTAAAATTATACATTTAAATTAACTTAATAAGTAAACCAGCATTCAACTGATGTACTCTTGCTTACATCTGAGCAACAGTTAATTTGAAACTTTTATAATTATATTCTTTCAAGTGAATTTAATGTTCATAAAAAACATCCATTAACATAAGAGTGTGTTTTAGGATGAGGCCAGCTAAATTCAAATCTCTTATTCATCAAATAATTGCAACCAAGTTACTTAGCTTCTCTGAGAAAAAAAAAAAAAAAAACCTTCAACTTTTCCTGAAATTTTATAGTCGGCCAGACACTGTACTTGGGATTTAAGTCCATTACCTCATTTCATCTTTACATGAGAGACCTAGAGTTTCCTTGTTTTGTAGATGAAGAAACTCAATCTCAAAAAAAATATAATATGTTTCTCTACATTATAGATACCAAATATCAAAGCTGTTAATTAAATTGAGGTCTTTCTGACTTCAAAATCTTTTTTTTCACTTGTCACTACCCTCAGTATCTTCCAATACCCACATAAGGGTTCTATGAAATTAAATGACATAATCTGCATAAAATACATAACAGCCTCATTGTAGGTGCTCAAAGAGTAACATGAATAGTTTCCATTTTTAATTTCAAAATTTCTGAGTAATATATCCTAGATATATTATTTTTATATATTTCCTACTTGGAAAGTGGCATATTCTGCTACTAAATTCCTCAGTATCAGGGTGAGGATAATTGTGAAGGGCAGTCATATAGTGGGTCACAAAATGTTAAAGCTATCAGCAAGCTTAAATATCATCATATCTAACATTGTCTATTGTTTTTATTTAGTGAGCTTGTGGAACAATATTCTCTTACCCCAGATTGTTCTACATAAACGAGTCTAAATTGAGTTGATATGGTTGAATGGGATGGAACAGAATCCTCATTTTGCATCAAGGTGGTCCATGAGACACACCTTTCTGGAACTCTTGAGGCTCCATAAAGCACAATTTAAAAATTACCTCTCTATAACTTTCTCTTTTATTTTGCAAATGAAGAAGGCCACAATAGCCATTAAAATTTGCTAAAATTTGCAGTTAGTGGAGGAGCAATGTCTAGAAGAGACATTACACTTGGCGCCTTCTATGTCCTGGTCCAATGCACTTTCCTGGACTCAAGGCTACTTAAAAGTGTGTACAGAAAAACAGAGGCTTGGGGACAGTGGGTGCCTCTGTTGGTTAACTATCTGACTCATGATTTCAGCTCAGGTCATGATCTCACGGTCTTGAGAACAAGCCCCAACTTGGGTTTGTGAGCTGGGCATGAATCCTGCTTAAGATTCTCTCTTTCCCTCTCTCTATTTCTCTATCTCTCTCTCTCTTTTCCAGAAGGAAAGAAAGAAAGAAAGAAAGAAAGAAAGAAAGAAAGAAAGAAAGAAAGAAAGAAAGAGAAAAGCAGTGTTTGGTATTTGTAGGATTTTTGAAATATTTGTTTCTATACATAGAAAATAATACAAAAAATTATTTCAGTCTCTAAGATGATAACAGTCAATAAAATATTACTGTAAAGTTTTTGCATCATTGAGATTTTCTTTCTGGACTCTAGAGGTTGCTAAGATTGATTTCTGGGAACAAAATAAGCACTGTACTTATATAGCTCTTGATTCTCCTGAAATCAGAATGGTCTAGTAAGAACTAATCCTTCTGCTAATCACTGGGACACCTAGCAGGCTCAGTTGGAAGAGCTCGTGACTCTTGATCTCAAGGTTGTGAGTTCAAACTCGACATTGGATGTAGAGATTACGAACTGTCAATCCCATTATACACTAAAGTAACAAGCCATAGGAAGGTCTAGAGAGGAGGGGCTGTTGTAAAAAAAAATTTGCCTATTCTAACCTGTTTATGAGTAACACCACAATATTCATTTGAGATAAAGCTTCTATTGTTTTACTCACTTACACAGACTATGTTTGTGCTTGTGATAACCGAACAAATACTTCATATGGTGTAAACTGCAACTGTATAATTATTAGCTTATCAAATAAAATATCATTGAATATACATATATAAGACCTATACATTGTTATTCATTTAATTGAAGACATATAAATATAATAATCATTTGGATATATTTTTCCTAAACTAAAAGTAAAGTCATTTTAGTAAATGTAGATCACTCCATTCCAAGGTGTCAGGACAATAAATAGTTGAGCATTTAAAGAAAACCTTGCGTGTTTTCTTTAAATGGCTCAGTTGATTAAGGGTCTGCCTATGGCTCAGGTCATGATCCTGGAGTCCTGGGACCGAGCCCTGCATTGGGCTCCCTGCTCAGCAGGTAACCTGTTTCTTCTTCTCTCACTCCCCCTGCTTGTGTTCCTTCTTTAGCTGTGTTTTTCTCTGTCAAATAAATAAATAAAATCTTAAAGAAAAAAAAAAAGAGAACAAGAACAAAAGAAAGAAAGAAAAAAAAACCTTAGCATGAGCAATAATGTAAAGATATAGACGATAGGAGAAAAATGCAGCATGATTTTTACCCCTAAGTAAGTAATTCAACAAGAATTTATTGAGTATCTTCCTCATGTTCTATCAGATACACTTATATGTGAAGAATAATTTAGCATATGAGAAAATGATGAAACAGATGTGCATAAAGATAAATTATGAAAGAGAATGATGATGTTGTAATTGATCTAGGAACAAAATATTGTGCAAAATCATAATTAAGTTAATAATTATAGAAGCAACTTTTGAAACAGTAAAATCTCTCTTAACCTATATGTTTTTGGTCTGAAAGTTATTTGATAAGTTTAAAAAAGTTGAAATGGGAAAAATAACAATAACAAATACAACAGCTATAAACAAGTTTGGGAACAAATAGCACTGACTCATGGTTTATAAAGTTTAGGCAATAGGATCTTGAACAATCAGATTATAATGGACATTAGCTTAACTACTTTATGGGGGAATAAATATTTGGCAAATCTGCGGTTAAGTGGTTGACAGTAGACTACTTCTGTAATTAGATGTTTAAAAGAAGACAATGTAACATATATATGATATCAGATTTATACATTAGATGAATACATAGATATTTAAAAAATGATGGTTGGAACATCTACTGAGTTACTCAGGTGTTTCCTCTGTTGGTGATGGATACTTTTCAGAAGATACTGGAGGGACAAAATAACCCAAATTATGGAGTAGCACAAAGGAGAAATACATGGTTTACATCATATTGTGAACAATTTATAATATATTTCTTTAGAAAATTGTCCAAAGCCAGTGAACATTCTTGTCAATTTAACAAGATGGAAACATTTTCTTTCACTAGAACCCCACTTAAAAGAGCACTATATTTGCATGTGTGTGTAGGAGAGAGATAAACAGACAGAGACAGAGACAGATTTCACAGGGTCATTTCAAGTAGCAAATGATGATTGCCACTGTGACTTCTAAGGATAGTAGGGTCAGTTAATTGGTATGCCCTTTATTTCACTGAGCTCCGTAATAAGTTGGACTTATAGGTTTGGGAATTAGCCCTCAATTACTAAATTACTCTGTCTAATAGAGGTGAAAATAATTTGAAATTTTCTAGGAAATTCCATGTGGGAGGAAAGAGTAATACAAACATTAGAGACAGAAAAAAATATTAAAATTGTGTAATGAAGCAAGGAAGGGCTTGTGACAAGAGAATGAGGATTTTTTGAGTCCTCTGTAATGAGATTATCAATGTGACCTCTTTGCTTTGTGCCTTCTCTGATATTTAAATGAAGTATTTGTCACCCATAAATGATTTTAAGAGTGGATATTTTAGGGTATTTTAAGACATTTTGAGTTTTACATTACAACTGATAGTTGGCAAATACAGGAAACACAGGCTGGACTCGGGATCACAGCATAAGGGGACATCTAATCCTATGTCTTATTTGGGGAAGTTTGTCTTGAGTCAACTGAACTAGGATGAAGTACCCAGTTGTAAGCTGACTTAAGTCGTTACTCCACGATAGACTGAGGGTCCCAACAACCCTGCCTCTCTGTTGGACAAACTAGGTGGGAAAACAGAGAATGACCCTTCATGAGTTACATTTGTTTTAGGAATACAGCATGAGTATCCATGAGAAACTGTGCAAACTAATCTGAGCTACACCTCAAAAACCTGGAGTGAATGCCTTATGTGGAACGGATGGTTGCAAACAGAGGGTTAGACATAAACAATGTGACATGATGTCATAGCATTTTTAGGTCAAGTTTTTCATAAAATAGGAGATGAGTAGCGAGAACCTTGAAAATAAGAGTTTCAGCCAGCACTGATTAGCATACAGCTACCAAGGTATCAGAACCTTTACGGGGAGGAGAGAAGAAATCCATAGCAAATGGGCTTATTGCATAAGGACCTATTATCTGCTGTAGGGTACCCTAGGCAACACAGTGTCAGATGGGACTGAATACCAGGAAATTGGCGAGAGACCACTGTCCATAAACTAGACAGACACGTCCATGGGGAAATCTGGATGTAGAAAAGGTTTATTTACATTTAACATACCTATATCAGTACATACCAGTAGTGACTAAGAACTTGACTTGGTGTGAGATAACCTGGATTCTAACCCAAATCCATGATTTATAGTCTGTGTAATCCTGGACAAGTTTCTGTCTGTGTACCAGTCCCCTCATCAGTAGAATGAAGGAAATAACATTATATAGCATAAAGTATAGTTGTACATACAAAATTAGATAATCTATGGAAAGTATTTTGCATATCCATGACCTAAAATTATGATCTCAATTCCATTACTGTTATTTACTTGAAGAAGATACTGAAAATACCAATAGTGTGTCTTGAATTGTGTGGTTGTTGATATTTTTTAAAATATTTGTACTTTGGGGATTTTTTTCAAGTTTTCTTCAATGAACATGCTATTTTAAATTAAGAGGAAACTTTTCTAGTTGTCAAATTATTTCCATGTCAGAAGCTATTCTTTTGTGGAATATAAAATACAAATGATAATTCCTAAGAGAAAGTTTTCTTAAAACCCTTTTAACAATTAAGCACATGAATGCAATTCAAATTAGACTATATTTCCTGCTATGCTATTCTCTATAAAATAACATGTAAAAAACTGATATGTTTTACTTGTATTTTACCTTAGGGTACAACATGGGTATAGAATGTTTAGGGATATGTAAAACTAGATTCGGTATTTGTAATGACTTTGTTTTGAATTTCTCATGTTTAGTAACTCATCATTGCACTTAAAATAATTAGCTCATGATTCCTTTCTAATAGCTGAACACCAGAAATCATGTTCTGAAGGTCAGTGGTTAAAGTAAATATCCTCAATGGAGTAAATGTACCTTTCTCATGGAAAGTTAAATAATATCAACTGAATGTGCAGTCTTTTAAGCAGAATTCTAAATCACATCAAGCTGATTCACCTTCTAGTAGGTGCATCTTACATCCTTTTGATTTAGTCCCTGTGCCCTTTTCTGTGATTTCATTAGATGGAAACCCAGTCTTCTGTACTGGTAACTTTGGACCAGTTCGTGTCAATTTATACCCTAAGACTTTTCTCTACTATTTCTAATTTCTTAATGTTTTTCTTTACTTTTCTTGCTGTCACTTCCCCCCTTGTACCTTGTTAACCTGCCAAGGTACTATGACCTTTGTTATAAAACACACAAAAATAATTGGGCAGAAACACGAAAACACTACTTACTGCCCCATTCATAATCAGTTTATCAAATAATGAATTTACTGCAAAGATAATTTTTTTCAAAATATATTTGGAACTCTTGCTTAAGAAATACTTCATGAGGTTGTAATCAATCACTATAAATGTACTTACTGATTTCTTAGGACCCTGGTGTGATTTGGGATAGCTGTGGGGGCTGCCCGTATTCAAATGAAACTTGGAGCTTATGTTACAAATCCACCTGGGGGTGTAGTCCTGTTTTTGAAAATAAAATCTGGACGTTTTGGCAGACAATGGCTAACTATTCACCAAGATTAGATTTAATGAATAGACATGATTTTAACCAGCCCTGGATGAGAACTGGACACAAAGACAGCTTGCTGTCATCCAGTCTCCATTCTCACTTGTTTCTGTCACCGTCACATCGAGTCTCAGGGCTGCTCAGTCTGAAACCACACTTATAGTTTCCTTTTCACCGGGTCACGATGTGACTACACTTTTGCCAAAGAGGTGTGAGCGAGATGATGTAGGAAACCTCTGGTATGTGTCCTTGGCATAAGCGTTTTGCTGTCTACATTTTCTTTCCCTCGCCCCTGGAGCAGAGTTTAGAAGTGATGGTAGGCAGCCTCCTTCATCAACACACATGAGAACAATGTCCTCGGTGCCACTGGAGTTGAGAGTGGGAACCAAGATCCCTGGATAAGAGCACAGAGAAGAACCACCCGCTCCTCTAGCTACTCACAGCTTAGATTTTTACTTCAGAAAGAAAGAACTCTTCTTCACATTTGACTCACAATTATTTTGGTCCCTGTTGACACAGCCTGCTGTTATTTTAAAAAAACTACTTCAGAACATAAGAAATAATATCTATCACTATGAGAAACTTATGTAGCATTTTTAGATTACAAGATGTTCTTGTAATCTCAAATTCAAATTCCTGGGACCTCATTGTTATTATCTAAGTTTCACAGGAAGAAGCGAAGGCCTAGGAACTTTTGCTCTGTCGAAAGTTACGCCAATAAGTGAGTTCAAATATAACACACCTTTGAAGATTAGTTTTGAGAATAACCAGTAATAGCTCATGATAGGGTTCTCCTTTAAAGTCTTCATCACTGCTAACACCTACTTTAATGGGTCCTGGCTGAAATCCTGACCAACGTGTGACCTCCAGGAAGTTTCTTAATATCCAAAGACCTCAGTTTCCTCACCTGCTTATATAAAGGATGGTGGCAGAGGGGAGAGGCAAATGTGTTTTTAAATAGGAAGCTGCGGCACATATCCCATGGAGCACTGGGTGTGCTCCATAAACTATGAATCTTGGAACACTGAAAAAGTAAAATAAAACAAAAAAAAAATTTTAAAAACATGAGGGATAACCTGGAGGACAGTGGGAGAAGGAAAGTAAGTGGGAACTAGGGTAATCTAGGGAGGCAAACGAAACAACAGAGACTTTGGCCACAGAAACAAACTGAGGGACTTGGAGGGAGGGGGGTGGAGGGATGGGAGAGCCTGGTGGTGGGTACTGGGGACACCTAAAGCGTGGAGCACTGGGTGTGGGGAATGGGGAATGAATCTTGGAACACTGGGAAAAAAAATTTTAGTAACAATAAAAAAAAAAAAATTTAAAACAAAACAAATACAAGGTAAGTGTTATTGTAAGAATAGTTTGTAACTGTAGTTTTTGTTTTCTACATAAGTTAATAGACTGAAGCATTAAAGTAAAAAAAGTTACTAATGTAAAAAAAAAATTTGTAAGCTGCATTTTATTCATGAACAGCAGCCTAGTGGCCCAACTGCAGAGTATCTAGTCAGGCTCATTTTATTTGAAGACCTTTAAAATGAGTATTATGATTCATATTTGAATGTCATACCTCATAGCATATAGACGCCATAGTATTTAGCTAGCAAGTAGCCCTTGATAACCAGTGGGAAATCAGCTCAGGAAGTATGGGGAAGGGGGCAGTAAGACGAATCCTCTGATTTAACCACCTCCAAACTTAGGTGCAAGTGAAGCGGACATCAGAGGTAAGGAGCAGCTTGCCTCGCAGCAGAACCCCAAGAGGAAAGAAGGGTTTACCATACCCTGTGAGGGCATAATTGTTGAAGCAAGTGCTGCTTCTCCCTAAACTGAGAAATGGGCACTAAGAAAACCCTTTTAAGTAAAAACTCCTAGGTAGAGGTGCAAAATATGCTTAGGGATGTAGAGAGTGGGTTTCCAGGCTGAAAGATGTTGCTGTTTGAGAGATTTGAGTAAATGGGGTGTGGGTAAAAAAGCAGGCACACCTTCCCATCTCTTAAATGGATCTTTCGCGTATTGAAATGATGGACATTTCCGTCAGATAAGCACACTAATATAGGTCATATAGTTAAAAGAAATCAATAGCAAATTTGCTTTTATTTATCCAGTTAAGGTTTACTCGTGTTACTTTTCTAATCAGTCCCATATAAAACTAAAAATTACTTTGTCATTTAATTTTTATCCTTTGAAATTTAGTGGAACTATTATTAGTTTACTGGGGATGGGAGTCAGGAAGAGTAAAACATAACTAACATTATGCTACTATTTTGACCGAATTTTGTTTCCATGAAAACCTTAGACAAATGCAAATCTGGTTGTAAAATGACCTAGGTTTGAATCCCAGCTTTGCTAAAGCTACCTGAGGTCTTTTAAACTCAATTTCCTAATCTGAATTGTGAATAGGTTGTGAGATTAGAGATGATAGGCTTAACTATCTGGCACTCATTAGCAAAGTATATAGATCGTGTACTGATTTGCTCTGCACCTGTGCTGAATAATTAATCAGGCCACAGTAATCGCTTGAGTACAGTATTACAGAAAAATCTGATCTAAGAGTAACCTGTTGTTTACATTTTGTTGGTTAAGCTGAGGATATATAGCTCATGCAGAATGAATGCCAATGAAATGCTTACCTGCCATCCCTTTAACATACTCCTGTTAATCAAAATGAGGCAGCAAATGACAGAGAAGATGTGAGTATGAAGCTAGATGACAATCTGGGCCAGTGGATTCATAGGCTAGAAGATAAGCCTTGGTTTTGCATGCTTTAGTGGAGAACAAGTAGCCTTTTCACTGCTTCTTAAAAAATAACTAGAAAGGTCTTGTTTGTTTGTTTTTTTTAAGATTTTATTTATTTGAGAGAGCTAGAGAGAGAGAGCATACACATGCAGAGGGAAGGGGCAGAAAAAGAGAGAAGCAGACTCCCCGCCGAGCAGGGAGCCTGACATGGAACTCGATCCTGGGACCCTGGGATCATAACCTGAGCTGAAGGCAGATGCTTAACTAACTGAACCACCCAGGTGCCTCAAAAGTTCTTGATTTTTTTAAAGAACAGTGGTAATCTTTAGTTCATCATCTGCAAAATATTACTCATCAGATGCAAAAACAATCCTTTTCTTCCTCAATATAGTAGTGTGCACTAAAACTTACTGGCATTTCTGTAACTTCTTTTCAGGGGATTAGCATTTTCATTTAGCTGATTAAAATCCATTGTAGATGATAATTATGTGAGCTTTTTTAAAAAAAAATCATTCAAACACTCAAAGATGATTTTAAAATCTTTAAATGGCTTTTACCAGATTTGTATTTCTCAGCGGGTTTCTACTTATGGTAAATTTGCTTAGATTATGCCCTTTTGTCATATCCTCAGTAAATGTTAAATCAATGCAAAATGGGTGGATTTGTATTTCTAAAAAAAACCTCTTTCA
>PITA01018759.1:0-39458 GCA_004023965.1 Spilogale gracilis
TCCCACCATCCCCCAGCAACCCTGTTTGCATCCTGAGATTAAGAGTTTAATGACTTGTCACCCTCCCCAGTCCCATCTTGTTTCATTTTATCCCTCCCTGCCCCCACAACCCTGTGTCCTGCCTCTCAAATTCCTCATATCAGAGAGATTATATGGTAATTATCCTTCTCTGGTTGACTTATTTCACTCAGCATAATACCCTCCAGTTTCATTCACGTTGTTGCAAATGGCAGGATTTCATTCTTTTTGATGGTAGCATAGTATTCCTGTGTTTGTGTGTGTGTGTGTGTGTGTGTGTGTGTGTGTGTGTGTCTTCTTTATCCATTCCTCTGTTGATGGAAATCTAGGTTCTTTCTATACTTTGGCTAATGAACATTTGGGTGCACATGTCCTTTTGAATCACTACATTTTTATCTTTAATGTAAATACCCAGTCGTGCAATTGCTGGGTCATAGGGTAACTCTATTTTCAACTTTTTGAGGCACCTCCCTATGTTTTCCAGAGTGGCTGCACCAGCTTGCATTCCCACCAACAGTGGAGGAGGGTTCCCCTATCCCTGCATCCTCACCAACATCTGTCATTTCCTGGCTTGTTAATTTTAGCCATTCTGACTGGTGTGAGATGATATCTCACTGTGGTTTTGATTTGTAGTTCCCTGATGCTGAAGGATGTTGAGCACTTTTTCATGTGTCTGTTGGCCATTTGGATGTCTTCTTTGGAGAAATATCTGTTCATGTCTTCTGCCCATTTCTTGACTGGATCATTTGTCCTTTGGGTGTTGAGTTTGATAAGTTCTTTATAGATTTTGGATACTAGCCCTTTATCTGATATGTCATTTGCAAGTACCTTCTCCCATTCTGTCGGTTGTCTTTTCATTTTTTTTTTTAAGATTTTATTTATTTGACAGAAACATACCTAGAGAGGGAACACAAGCAAGGGAGGTGAGAGAAGGAGAAGAAGGCTTCTCCCAGAGCTGGGAGCCTGATGCGGGACTCTATCCAGGGACTCCAGGACCATGACCTGAGTCAAAGGCAGATACCCAACAACTGAGCCACCCATGTGCCATGTCTTTTGGTTTTCTTGACTGTTTCTTTTGCTGTGCAAAAGTTTTGATCTTTATGAGGTCCCAATAGTTCATTTTTGCCCTTGCTTCTCTTGACTTTGGTAAAGTTTCTAGGAAGAATTTGCTGAGGCTCAGGTCAAAGAGGTTGCTGCTTTTGTTCTCCTCAAGGATTTTGATGGATTCCTATCTCACATGAGGTCTTTCATCCATTTTGAGTCTACTTTTGTGTGTGGTGTAAGGAAATGGTCTAGTTTCATTCTTCTGCATGTGGCTGTCCAATTCTCCCAACATCATCTGTTGAAGAGACTATTTTTTTTCCATTGGATATTCTCTCCTGCTTTGTCAAAGATGAGTTGACCATGGAATTGAGGGTCCATTTCTGGGATCCCTATTCTGTTCCACTGATCTATGTGTCTGTTTTTGTGCCTGTACATACTGTCTTCATTATTGCAGCTTTGTAAAAAAGAGCTTGAGTCTGGAATTGTGATGCTGCCAACTTTAGTTTTTTTCAGCATTCCTCTGGCTATTTGGGGTCTTTTCTGCTTCCATTATATTTTAGGATTATTTGTTCCATTTCTTTGGGAAAAAATGATGGTATTCCGATAGGGATTGCTTTAAATGTGTAGATTGCTTTAGGTAGCATAGACATTTTCACAATATTTACTCTTCCAACCAATGAGCATGGAATTTTTCTCCATTTCTTTGTGTCTTCCTCAATTTATTTCATAAATATTCTATAGTTTTCTGAGTAGAGATTCTTTGCCTCTTTGATTAGGTTTATTCCTAGGTATCATGGTTTTGAGTGCATTTGTGAATGGGATCAACTCCTTAATTTCTCTTTCTTCTGTCTTGTTGTTGGGGTATAGAAATGCAACTGATTTCTGCACATTGATTTTATATCCTGACACTTTACTGAATTCCTGTATGAGTTACAATAGCTTTGGAGTGGAGCCTTTTGTGTTTTCCACATAAAGTATCATATCATCTGCAAAGAGTGAGAGTTTGACTTCTTTGCCAATTATTTCTTTTTGTTGTCAGATTGCTGAGGCTAAGACTTCAAATACTATGTTGAATAACAGTGGTGATAGTGGACAGCTCTGCCATGTTCCTGATCTTAGAGGAAAAGCTCTCAGTTTTTCCCATTGAGAATGATATTCACTGTGGGTTTTTTGTAGATGTCTTTTATGACATTGAGGTATGTACCCTCTATCCCTAAACTGTGAAGAATTTTGATCAAGAAAGAATGCTATACTTTGTCAAATGCTTTTTCAGCATCTGAGAGGATCATATATTTCTTGTTCTTTCTTTTATTAATGTACCGTATCACATGGATTGATTTGCAGATGTTGAACCAGCCTTGCATCCCAGGAATAAATCCCACTTAGTTATGGTGAATAATCCTTTTAATGTACTGTTGGATCCTATTGGCTAGTATTTTGGTGAGAATTTTTGCATATGTGTTCATCAAGGATATTGGTCTCTAATTCTCCTTTTTGATGGGGTCTTTGTCTTGTTTTGGGATCAAGGTAAAGCTGGCCTCATAAAATGAGTTTCAAAGATTTCCTTCCATTTCTATATCTTGGAACAGCTTCAGAAGAATAGGTATTACTCTTTTATTATAATATTTATAATGTATATAAAACACCATCCTTTGAGCAATATCTTCTAAAGACATTTCCACTAAATGATAATCCCAGATGCATAATGGAAAAATAAGTTATGCTGCCGTTAATGGGATTTAAGACCTATTGAAAATTATATAACACTCTACTTAAAGTTTACAGTGTATACTTATATACAAAGTGTCTTGAAAATCCCCTTTTTGTCAAACAAACACTCTGTGAGGCCCATGCTAAGCTCCTTAAATTATTTTATCTGACCCTTAGAACAATCCAATGCCACAGGTGACATGATTATCTCTATTTTATAGATCAGGAAATTGAGGCTTAGAGAAGTCAAGTGACATGCCAAGGTCTTAAGGTTATTGAATAGATGTAAGATCATGTTTTTCCGGGGTGCCTGGGTGGCTCAGTTGGTTAAGCGACTGCCTTCAGCTCAGGTCATGATCCCAGAGACCCGGGATCGAGCCCCACATTGGGCTGCCTGCTCAGCGGGAAGCCTGCTTCTCCCTCTCTCACTCCCCCTGCTTGTGTTCCCTCTCTGGCTGTGTTTCTCTCTGTCAAATAAATAAAAATCTTTAAAAAAAAAAAAAAAGATCATGTTTTTCCTCTGAACACCAATTAACTTGAGAAATGTTGCCCAGGGAGGACTGGTTTTCCACTGTCAATAGTCACTCCAACTTCTTTGTATTGACTCCCCACTCCAAATACGAGGCAGTGCTAATTTTTTTTTTTTTTTGCAGGGCTGGGTTTGTTTGTGTGGGGGGGCAAAGGGCATTAACTACCAACTCAAATCATAAATCCCTAAATCCTCAAAGGGTGAATTCAACATGAATTTCTACTTCTCAAATAAGAAATTCTAGGTCTATAGGTTATAGGTATAGACTATTTCTGATTATATTTACAGAGGCTCGCCACTTTAGATCCACCCAGTTTAGAATCTAGAATAAAACATACATTAAATGGGTCCACACTTTATTCTAGCCAATTGCACACATAAAAAGAATGTGGGAAACAACCAGACCCTATGTTTAAAGAGAAAAATTAATAAATCCTCTCTTTATAGGCAAAGTATAGGAAAGTACAGGAAGTCCAAGCAAGAATACCCAAATCCATGCTTTAATTTGCAGCTGAGTAATTAGAAAACAATAAAATGTGTCCTAAGTCACCAGTCCAAACCCCAGCTGAAGCTATCAGCTAGCAAATGATTCTAATTATTCTAGAAGAAAGGGTGGATGTGTGTATATGTGCTAATTACATAATAGAAAATAAACTTTTGATCAAAAAAGGAAATGTTAAACACTCAGAAAAGCATATAAGATCCTTATGATGAAAAGAGATATAAGGAAATGTAGTTTTTTCAAAACTGCTGTCAATATCAGCTGCTTGGCAAACAGTTAAGCCTGGGAATAGAGAAAACAATGTGACATTCAGCTTTTAATCTCTATCCTCTCTTTTGTTCAGAATATATCAAAATAATACTTTGTTCTATATCACAGAAGAGTAGCTTTTTGAAGCTTTAAGAAGAATATTAAAACTTGGATGTCAAGCAGCTCATTAAATGGGGAACTTTTACTTCCATACCACAGAATAACTTTTAAATTGGGACCTAATATTTTTATGAAGGAATTGTGATCTTATATTTTAAGTCCAAAGTAATAAATGTGTCCTATATAATAAAAATAAGTTTTACATTTTTCTGGAAGTATTTTTGTGCTATAATTATATAGAATTAAATGTACTGTTTGCATAATTGTGAATTTTAGAAAGAAAATTGAGTCAAATTGTAGGCTGACATTTTAAAATATGTAGTGTATACAAATCACAAGTACAGTAACATGTACTTTTGTATTTATTGAGCTATATAGTCTTTTGTATTTGGGGCAGGAAACATATTTGTGTGTCATTAAAAGAAGCACCATGCATGTTGTCAGTTCTGTAGATATAAGAAATTCTGAACACATTTATGCTGAAGTTTCACTTGTATTTCACATATTTTGGTTTCCAAAAATTTCCCAGTCTAATTACATTATGATATGTTTAACTCCTTGACTAGATCAACATTTGATCCTATTTTTTGAAATTCAATAGGTTTTAAATATTGATAACTAATTCCACTTGTAGATCATTAATTATCTTGGTCTCTCTATTCATTCTCTGACTTGTTTCATCCTCTTTGCCCTACCCTACCTCCCCCTCTTACCTCATGTAGCCCAATGTCTTGATGAGCACACATAATTCGTGGCCTTTAGTCATCATTCTCATGGTGGTATCCTGTGTTTATCCAGGGAAAGTATGGTCTAGTCCCTGAAGAACTTTTAAATTAGAAGAAAAAGGAGTTTAAGATATTAGAGTTCAAAAGACTGAGGTAGGTGAATTCAAGGAAGTCCTATAGGTATTTATAATAATTGAAAAGGAAAACAGACACTTTATACAAATTGGCAATTGATATAATTGCTATCCAATTTACCATCTATTGTTTGATCTTAATCTTTCTATTCTTTCAGTGAGATGTTAAGAAAAAAGGTATTTTTAGCTAGCTGCTTCAGTGTAGACTTATATACATACACATACATTTCCAAATCTGTTGGTTCTTTTAAAAATTGGTATGTACAGAGATTTTTATTTTATAATTGAGAAAAAATTAGCTAAAATCCAGGTATGTGTACATCATTGATCTCTGGGTTAGGATTCTACAATGTCTCTTAGACTGCTAGAAAGTTAGTGGACATACTTCACAAGTGGGCATTTACAAATGCCTAAGTAGAGGAGGCAAAGAAAAAAGGTTTCATCTCCATGTGTGGAATATGAAAAACATGCTCCAAGGGATCTTAGGCCACCCTGCTCCTTCCTGCTGTTGATGGAAACAGAGACCAAGGTCACGAGTCTCCTGGGAGAACTACTTAATTTAGATGACAGCATTATCATCATTGGGACCTTCAAAGAGCCTGAAAATCCTCTCCTTGTGACAGTGGACTTCCTTGGATTTGTCCTGTGATGAATGTCCATTTTTCTAAGCCTCAAGCAAAATCTGTGAGGCATTAGAAAGTTGCAACAAGAAATGAGTTTCAACTCAGAAAAGATAGAGCCAAGGCATTAATTACAGATAATTAAAAGTAATCCTGGGTCCAGGTTCTCACAGGAAGACATTAATAAGAAAGAGGAAACCTCAAACCAGGACTCCAAAACCAAAGACTCAGGATATGTTCAGGTTAAGTTCCTGTAACTATAACCATTGACCAAATAATATTTTATATTATTTTGTGCTAGTCCTGAGAGCTTAGAAACTATACCATATCAAGACACTGACGTCAAGAGGAAGCCTATAATATGGGCTAATACTTATTAAATGCCAGACATTCTTCTAAGCATTTTGCACATATTAATTTATTTAGGTTATTTAATCCTCATAACAAGTCTCTCTGATCCGATTTTACCTGTAAGATAATGGTAAAGAAAGTGGCATTCAACTCCAGTTGCCCAGCTCCAGTGCCCAAGTTTTTGTTTTTTGTTGTTTTATTTTTTAAAATATTTTATTTATTTATTTGACAGAGAGAAACAGAGCAAGAGAGGGAACACAAACAGGGAGAGTGGGAGGGAGAGAAGCAGACTTTATGTCGAGCAGGGAACCCAATGTGGGGCTTGATCCCGGGACTCCAGGATCATGACCTAAGCCGAAGCCAGACAGACGCTTAATGACCGAGCCACCCAGGTACCCCTCCAGGGCCCAAGTTATTAATCAATATACTTTGCTTCTATAGCTTTTAATAGAAAAAATTATAATTTTTTATATTCTAATATGTGCACACACGCACACACACATGCACATTTTTTTTTCCATAGGCTAAGCCAGATACTCCATTAGGCTCATCAAAGTTCTTGGCTTTCACTGCTAATTGGGGTAAGAATGGCTATGCTAGACTTTCCATTAGCTCCTCCAAATCTTCTTCACCTTACTTAGTATCTTTACAGGCTTCCTTGCCACCCTGCTTCAGGCCAGATTCACCAGTGAAAGGCACTAGCAGGAGATCCATGGGGCAGGAGGAGAAGAAGGGTAAGATATTCTCCCAAAAGCCTTCCTCCCTGCCAGGTTGGTGGAGATCAGCTGCTTCTCCTTACTGAAGACCCAGGTACTGTCAGGTTCCAATGACCACTTTCTCCTTTGTGCCTTGTTTCTTCACATCCAGGGGTGGTAATACCTCATGTAATTGTCAATCTCAAAGGCACTGCCCATCTCTTGGTTCTTATTTTATGTGCTGCCCACTTTTGTAAAGTTGCTTTATTAAATCATCTTCATCAGGTTCCCAGAGAAACCTGGATAGATACAGGCACCTTTCAGTGGCTACATCACCAGCTGCCTATTATCCTTTGTGCTTGTCATTTATGGGGTAGCAGTGCAGAGGTGTGATACCAAGATTTGAACTCATGTTCCTCAAAGGGTTACTTCTTTGACGGTATCTCCAGATTCAGTGTCCTTTGTGTCTCCCAAGACATAAGACTCTGCCCTGTATGAAGTGTTACAGAAAGGTCAGAAGTATTCCCATTTGTTCATTTGTTCATGTATTCATTCAAAAATATTTGCTGAGCAGTTACTATGTGCTAGGCACTGTGTCATGTGCCAGAGATGCAGTCATAAGCAGGATAGATGAAGGTCTAGCTTTCATGAAGCTTATAATTTATAAATCAAAAAAAACATAATCAAGTAAACCTACTAATTTTGATAAATGACCTAAAGAAAATAAATCAATATAGTGGTACAGAAAGCAACTTCTGGGTGAGGGGATGCTACTTTCAATATGGTGGTCAGGGAAGGCCTCTTTGAATCTGACACAATGGGAAGGACATAGGTAGAACTGGAGATAGCATTCTAAGAAAAAAAGGATAGCTAGTACAAAGACCATGATGGAATGAAATTTTTGAGGAAAGGAAAGAAGGCAAACATGGCCTTATCATGGTTAGAGATGAAGGAAAGAGGTAGAGAAGAAATTACCTGGGACTTTATAATTATATAGTAACTATTAAGTCTTTGGCTATAAGAAAAAGCTAAGGTCCCCTATCAGTAATTTTAGATAGTAAATGTGTGAAGGAAATCCCCCTGGAGAGAACCCGGATAAGGGGAGTGATCCAAGAGAAATCCTGAGGACTCTAGGTAGATAAAAATCAGTGCTTTTTTCCAAGGCAGTGGAGATCTTGTTTCTAGCTTGTCATAGACCAGGAAAGAAGATGGGAATTTTGGGAGGAACAAGAATAAACCTTTCCCACAGGAATATTATCCCATGGTCTGAGAGACATAGAAAACCCTACAACTTATGTTTTATGTCTCTCTTTTCTTTCATTTTGGAGCGGATCTAAGATTATCTCAAATTTGAATTGCATTTGAAGATTTTTTTCTGTATCTGTTCCTATATCCAAATTTGCAGTACTTTTCTAATTTGATGTCTCAGTTGTGAACATACTTCTCCTATACCCCAACATACTGTCTAAGATGCAGAAATGCAGAGCAATCTGCTTATTAG
This sequence comes from Spilogale gracilis, assembly GCA_004023965.1. NCBI lineage: Eukaryota > Metazoa > Chordata > Mammalia > Carnivora > Mephitidae > Spilogale > Spilogale gracilis. The sequence goes on from PITA01018759.1 coordinate 8,199, forward strand.
CCAGAAAGAGGGAGGATTTCAAGTTAAAACTCTGGTACAAAGGAATAAGAGTGTTGCTGAAATTGAAAATAGCTGACCATGTCCTACTGAGCTCAGAAACTAGAAAAGGCAATTTAAAAGAAAAGCAAAGGTGGTCAAAGGCTGAAAGGTCCTGTGGACATTCTACTATCTGCACTGATTTTTATTCATTTACTGATATCATTAGGGGAGAGGGCTAGTCCCTGTTGTCATATGTGTGGTACCTCAGAGCAATAGACAAATAGTGAATGATCGGGGGGATATTTTAGACACTTGGGATATTTTAAAAGTTATTTCTCAAAAGTCCTCTCAAAACCACATAGATATATAATAGCTTAGCTGTCTCTATGATAACATCCTACAAGTGCTGCTAAATCTCCAATCAGTTCTAGGACCTTCAGTTTCCTTCATCTCGACAAGACTATGTTAGGAATACTTTCCCCCCATATCATTTGCTTTGCTTCCATTTTTCTATTTACAGGTTTTCATTTGTCTTTTTCAATTTTTCTCAAAAATGTAATGAACACTAGCCCAAAAAAAGGGCATAATTTAGTGAAACTGCATATACTGAAATTTTGTACAGGCAAACTCACTGCTATGCAGGTGATTTTTGGCTCCTTACAATTAGAAGGTCAAACTTCCTACAACAGATCTTCATCATTATTTCCATGTATAGGAATCCCTCAATTTTGTATAGTCCTCCCATCCTATCTAAGTTACCCTCATCTGTATACTTAAATACCAGAAGTTTCTTAATAACTTTTTTCATACTTGGTCTCTTTGATACCATGTACATCAATCTCTGTAGGATCTATTTGCTTTGGCATAATGCAGCGACTCACAAGCCAAGGTTACCCAAGGTCAAGATAGGAGCAGCCTTTCATAGTATTATTAATGAACACATTACCAATTACTTTGTTCCCATTCTGAGATTTGTCATCCTTTATCTCTCGGCTCTTCATACCTCTTTTCTTCATATGCTCCTTTTTTATTACTCTTACCACATCTTTTAATAGATCTACTTAAGATCCCTGTCATGCCTGCTCAACTAGTTGACATTTCTGGGTGATCTGCTTCATGTAGTTAGCAGGTGATGTAATTTAGTAGGCTTGTAAGCCTGAATTTCATTGCTTATACAATCTCTGGAAGGAAGGACAGAGAAATCTAAGTACCAAAATTCCATTTTGGTTAAAAACTTATTTCAATGAATTAATGGAATGTTGTTTGGAGGTACAAACATAATTAGAAAAGGTTTGATAACCTTTGAATTACTTTCTTGAAAATTCATGTATCCTAAGATTTAACCCCTCTATTAATTTAATTTCTGAAGTAAACCTAATGGATTGTAAGTGGGGACAACAAAGATGTCATTTTTTACTATCCTGAACTATTTTTAGTCTAAATAATTTGACAGTAGAAGGAGGCTACAAAGCCAGCTTGTAAACCAGCCATGTTTGAGAATGATAGATAAATGTTTTCTTCTCCTCATATATTTAGTTAAAGTGAATTTCTGTATACAGAGTTTATTTCCATAACAAGAACAATCCGTACAATGTAAGACCAGGCTATCAATTTCATTTCATAGGAATATGCAACCCTGATTAACTTAATTTCTTCTTTGCTCCAAGCCAAACACTTCAAAACAAAGTAGTTCAAATGAACAACTAGAATATTCCTCAGTATTATCAGACAAGCAGGAAAGAAAATAAACCCATATGCATTTTGAAGGGATGTCAGGAAAGTGGATATTTTGCAGTTACTGATCAGTTTTTTTATTCATAATAACTTGAGAGCATCTACTGAAGATAATCTAGTTTCTAAAATAAGTTAACCTTTGTTATCTGAAGGGGAATTTTAGAATGTAGAATTATAGTAATAATGATAGAAAGAACTTGTTAAAATCATATGATACTAATTATGACCCAGGGAAGTGGTCCTACCTTACCGAGAATCTGAAGGGGAATTTTAGAATGTAGAATTATAGTAATAATGATAGAAAGAACTTGTTAAAATCATATGATACTAATTATGACCCAGGGAAGTGGTCCTACCTTACCGAGAAGAGATATTCAACAAAAAGAGTATTGTTTCTTCAAGGAGCAATCATCCTTTACAAAAATATTGGGATATTTATATATGTTTGTGGATTTGTCATGTTATGCAGGTATGGGTTTCTCAAAAGTAAATAAGTAGGCAAATAAGCAAAAATGATAGGTACATATTCATGTATCTATATACACATATACATATATATGTTTATAGATACACACATATATATAGGACATTATGCAGTAATTCACACAAAGATCACTTTCAGCAGAAACGCAAAGTTCCACAGGTTAAATTCAAGATCATGTGAGTATAAGAAAAAAATAATCTGTATCACTGAAAAACTTTTGTAACACTAAAGTAGAGCAAAACCGTGGGAACTCAGAGATAAACATAACCCCAAAATAGATTTGCGGCAAGAAGATTTTAGAAAAGGGATAAAATCTATTCTCAAAGAGATAAAAAGGGACAGGACATCTATTAAACAAGAACTGTCCAGGATAAAGTAAAAAACAAAATGAGATCTGTAATAGACCAAATAAAATCACTGTTGGAAGCAGCCAAAAGCTGGTTATTATGGGAAGCTGTTGTATGATAGAACAAAGAGGGTGTGAAAATTGGAGTCTAAACATCTGATATTAAAGCTGGTTTGGCTCTTTATTCACCATATGATCTTGAGAAAAATCACTCAACCTCTCAATGTTTCTCCATATGTAAAACAAAGTTAATGGTATGTTCTAGGCTAATCAGGAACATCCCACTATAAACCCTGAGGAATATAAAGTAAATGTTGTCCTGCAGTTGTGTAACACAACATGCTGAAGTTCTCCAGGGGAAAATAATATTAACATTGAACCTATTCCTAGCACACAGTAGGCATTTCAAACATGTTAATTTCACCTGAAACCTTACAAAAGCAAGCCTCATGACTAAATGTTGAATCAGTAAGATAGAAGATGAAAGTGACAACCATATATTGGTCACTGAAGAAATAACTATATATATTATAAACTTGCAGAAAAATGACATTCAGGAAGAATAAAGCAAGAACTCTAACCTGAAAATGACAGCATTTTCCTAAAAACACAGGATGAGTAGATGTTGGTATCACTAATAAAATATGTAACTTAAGAAAAATTTCCACACATAAGTAAAATTGTAACTTAGAAATAGGCACCACCATGTTTCAGCTTTTAAAAAATAAATGGCAATAAGTAAAAATGACTTTCAAAGTACAACTTGAAAGATGTATTATATTAAAGGAGTCAAAAATAAAAATTCAGAGAGACATTTTTCTCCTCTGGATCAATCAAGGCCAGAACAAAAGAGTTATATCTGAAGAAATCTCATAAATAGTCCAAAAAATGAATCAAGGTATTATTGTATGGAAAATCACTAATTTTACATTCTCAGGTATGCAGAGTATCTGAAAATGTATTAACCTTTTTAAAGGAGTCAAGTGAAGACATGCTCCATAATATTGGGGATGAGACAAATTTTTGTATGAAGATGATACCATTAAAAAAACATAATCAACACTTGATATACATTGAATTTAATGGAAAAAAATAAGACATATGAAGAATAATTATTCAAAAGTATAAAGAGAAAAAGAATCCACAACCCTGAAATTTTGGGAAGATAATGACCTGAAGGTCGCATTCTTCTTTTCCAGCACCAATTACAATCATTCTGCCCCATTTGAGTCAAATGGCAACTAACAGGCAACAAAATGAAGTGAAGCCTTGGACCTAGTGGGCTGCCTTGATGAAAGAAATGGTATGAAGTTAACTGTGGGGGTAGGGTTAGAACCTGGAGACCAGCACCAGAAAGCCCTAGGTGGAGGATCATAACCAGGTTGTTGTGAATCCCAGATGGAAGGGTCAACAATGCTGAGCAAGCACATGAAGACTCCTTGGCCCTGAAGAGACCAAAGCAGAGCTGAAATGATGGAAAGAGTGATCTTTGGCCTAGAGCATAAAGAGTACAAAGACAACAGAAGGTAGGCAGGCTTCTTCCAGGTATCTTGATTAGGAGACTTACAGTTTATTTGCTTCTCTGTAGTTGGATTATACATAGAGATATCTGTAAGTCATATCAGCTGTGGATTTCCCAGTAAGCTTGCAAGGAAAAATAATAACATATCACATAGGACCCAGCAATATCAAAGAGAAGTATATCAGTCAGGACAGAAGGTTCAACAGTAAAGGAGGCACAGGAAAACATGAATACAGTAATAATAAGCACATGTAAGGATACTCAAGAGTGCACACACACAAAAAAAGAATTTTTAAGATAGAAGAGTAGGAGGATCTTAAGCTCATCTCTTCCTATAGATATACCTAGATAACATCCACATCAGTGCAACTAACCCCCCAAATGACCAGAATGGGCAAAACAAACTCTCCACATATAATCATAGAGAGGCCATTGTATAGAAATTAGGACAGTGACCTAGTCAGGAACCAAATTCCCAGAGAGACTAACCACAAATGAGAAGAACACCAAAAGCACAGAGAATAGAGAGGAATGGACCCTACACTAGGCACCCCACATATTGGGGACCTACATTGGGAAGCCAAATCCCCGTAATGTTTGGTTCTGAAAAACAGGAGGGCTTAAGTTTGTAAGTTTATACAATTAGTGGGGCTTAACTCCAAGTGAAAAATCAGTCAAGGGTTAACATCCCACTCACATCAATGGACAGATCATCAGCTGAAATAGCAACAAGGCAACAGTGGCTTTGAATGACAAATTGTATCCCATGAATCTGACAGTTATATTTGGAACATTCCATTCAAAAACAGTGGAATATACAATCTTTTCAAATGCACATGAAACATTCCCCAGAAAAGATCACATTAGGCCACAAAACAAGCCTCAATAAATTCAAAAGGATTGCATTATATTGTGCATCTTATCTGACCACAACAGTCTAAAACTATCAATCAATCAGAAGAAAAAAAAATCTAAAAAAAGAACACCAATATGTAAGGGTTAAGTAACATTAAAACAATGAATGGATCAACCAAGATATCAAAGAAGAAGTAAAAACTACATGGAGACAAATAAAAATGAAAACACTATGGCGCCAAATCTTTGGGATGCATCAAAAGTTGTTTATGAGGGAAGATTATAGCAATGCAGTCTTACCTCAAAAAGTAAGAAAAATCTCAAGTAAACAACACAACCTTAACCTAAAGAACAAAAAAATCCCAAAGCCAGTAGAAAGAAGGAAACAATACAGCAGAAATAAAGAGAAACTAAACAACAACAACAACAACAAACAAACAAACAAACAAAAAACAATAGAATAGGTCCATGAAACAAAGAACTAATTCTTTAAAAAGATTTTAAAAAATTGATAAACCTTTAGCCAGACTCATGGAAAAAAGAAAAAGAAGGGAGGGGAAGAATTTAAATAAATAAAATGAGAACTGAATGGGAGAAATAACTGAAACCACAGAACAAAAGATTATAAGAAAATATAATAAAAAATTACATGCCAACAAATTGAACAACCTAATAGAAATGGATAAATTCCTAGAAACATATAATCTTCCAAACTGAAATCAAGATGAAATAGAAAATTTGAACAGAATGATTATTTAAAATGAAATTGAATCAGTAATTAAAAACTCCTAAAAAACAAAAGTCCAGGACCCGATGGCTTTATAGGTCAATGCTACCAAATATTTAAAGAAGAGGTAATTGCTAGTCTTCTTAAATTATTCCAAAAGTAGGGTTCCTGGGTGGCTGAGTTAAGCATCTAACTCTTGGTTTAAGTCTCAGGGTTGTGAGGTCAAGCCCTGTGTCAGGCTCCACACTGGTCACAGAACCTGCTTAATATTCTCTCTCTCTCTCTCTCTCTCTCTCTCTCTCTCTCTCTCTCTCTCTCTCTCCCTCTGCCCCTACCCCTACTCACACACTCTCTCTAATGTAACAAAGTATGTTAGTTATACTTGGATAGATGGATGGATGGGTAGATAACAGAGATAGATACTTCAGTAAGAGAAGTAAAAGACTAATGTTTTTGACACTTGAAATAAAGGCATAAAGGATCAGTACAAGAAATATCTCAAATCATGGTTTAAAATATTAACAATCAATATATTAATTTTCTATTGCTGTTGTAGAAAATTACAACAGACTTAATGGCTTAAAACAATACAAATTTATTATCTTATAGTTCTGGAGGTATTCACAAGTCTAAACTAGACCATTAGGGCTATTTCTTTCTGGAGGCTCTTGGAAAGAATGTGTTTTACTGTGTATTCCAGCTTCTAGAATCACATATACCCTTAATTCATGGCTACATCCTCCATCTTCAAAGCCAGCTGTATAACATCTCTCCTTTCTGACCTGCTTCTCTTATAAAAAGGAAGATCCATATAAAAGGACTCTTATCATTATCTTGGCCCACCAAAATAATCCAGGATAATATCCCCAAGTCAAGATCCTTAAGTTAGTTCTATCTGCAAGGTAACATATTCACAGGTTCCAGAGATTAGGATGTGGACAACTTCAAGAGGAGGCATTGTTCAGCCTGCCCGAGAGAGAGAATGATGCAGAAGATAAGAGTTGAATGAAAGAGTCAGGAGATAGAACATGAAAATCCTAATAGTTTCCATTAAAGACAAAAACAAAACAAAACAAAACCCACAAGGAAGATGAAAAATTATTTAAATTTTTAAAAATAATAAAAAATACCTAGACTGAAGAAATCTTAAATTTGAAGATTCAAATGACTTGATGAGTTCAGGCAGGATCCAGTGGGAAAGGCATATTCTAGGCATATTCTGATATATTCTGGCATATTTTCAAGCTTTAGGATGAAGGAAAAATCTAGCCTTTGAACCAAACAGCAAGTTTTTGGTTTTTTTTAAAGATTTTATTTATTTGAGAGAAAGTGAGAGACAGCATAATAGGGGGTGAGGGAGAAACATGCCCTGCTCAGCAGGGATGGGGGGCTCCAACCCAGGATCCTGGGATCATGCCCTGAGCTGAAGACCAATACTGAGCCACCCAGGTGCCCAAAATATCAAGTTATTTAGATGAAAGAAGACTCATGTTAGCACTGAATTTCTCATATATGATACTGGTCACCGGAAAAGGCAGTGGAATAAATCTAGACTCTGAGAGTTAATGTTTTTCCTGTCACCAGAATTGCTTATGAAATCCAATGATAGACTCTTTTTCTCCAAATAAACCCATAGGAGACTATTGGGAAATAAAAGTATTACCATCTAAGAATTCTATGCCCAGCCAAAAATACTACCTAAATGATATTTATGTGCATGTAAGAAGTTAGAGAGCATATCACATACTCTAATTGAGAACAATACTCTAGAAAATTTCTTCTACTCAAGCTGTAAAAAAATGAAGCAAAACAGAGACCTCAAGATGGAGGTTTAAAAAAGAAATAATGGAGAACATGGATAAGTGTGAATAGAGTTATTTCTTAGACCCTCTGAAAATGTTAAATATATGTCATGCTACTATAGTATATATTTTATATGTGACATTAAATCATATATTATTATTAATGTTATTATTATTTAAACATAAAACAAGCAACATAAAACAAATGCAATGGAAATTATAATCATGATCTTAAACTAAAATACACAATTAATATAGCAAAACCTATATACAGTGGAAAGGATACAAGGAAAGAAAAATTTTCCAGATGTTTCATGTAGCTGGGAGTGACACAGAAACGAAGCCAAGATATTACACAGGTCTCATTTAATAAAAGTTGGAAGCAGGGAAAAAAAATAACTAGGTTGGAAAATAGAACTTCTGAGTAGACGAAATAATTGGCAATATATTTTAATAACAGCAGAGAAATAGATGACAGATTATGAGTGCCAAGAAAAGCAAAGTAATGATTGATGAAATGGAAAAGTGTGGTTGAGATTCCAAATTAACAAAAGAAAAAAAAATGAACAGTAAATTGATCCAAACTATAAAAAGAAGAAAGAAAAAAAGCAATGTAAAGCAAATAATTCAAACAAAACAAAATAAGATAAATCGTCAAATGAAAATATATCAGTCCTGGGGTGCCTGGGAGGCTCAATTGCTTAAGTGTCTGCCTTCAGCTCAGATCACAATCCCAGGGTCCTGGTATCAAGCTATGCATCAGGCTTCTTACTCAGCTGGAGGCCTGCTTCTCTCACTGCCTTGGGAGAGTGTTTGTTAGTGGAACGAAATTTTTTAAATCAAATTAAAACTCTGCATATAGGTTAAACAGCAGATTAGAGATCTGGATTAATGTATATCATGAATCTGAGTAAGTTATTCAGAATGAAGCCCAGAGAAACAAAGAGAGATTAATAATATGAACAGAGATTTAAAACTACAGATAAGAGTCTAAAATACATTTTACTGGAATTCTAGAAAGAAGAAATAAAAAGATAAAACCTGAGAATCTCATAGATTTTTTTTTTTTACAATTATAATTTTCATTTGGAGAAGGCCAATGAACTCCAAGGGAGAATTATGCTACTCCATATTCTGATTTATTACTCCAATCCCTACCTCTCCAATGTTTCTCATACTCCACACTTAATCTAATAGAAATACTGCTGGTTCTACTTTCCAAAAATATCCAGAATCTCAGCACATCACCATCACTGCTGCAACTCCAATCTAAGTCACCATCACCTCTCACCTGAGTTACTGTAATAAATTTCTACAGTTCTCTCTGCTTCTACCTTCGCTCCCTAAAACCTATTCCCAACTTAGCAACTGGTCAATAATGCCTTTAAAACAGATGACTTCTTGTCACTCCTTTCCTGAAAACGAATAAACGTCCAGTCCCTACAGACCGTGCATGATGTGCCCTCTGTACTTCTCTATTGTTCCTTCCTATTGCTCCATCTCATACTTGTTCTATTCCAGCTCCACTGATCTCCATGTCATTACTCAACACAATAAGAATATTTTGACCTAAGTCTGTTTGTTTCTTCTGCCTATAATGCCTTCCCCTTACATGTCCATTTAGCCAATGTTCTCATTCATGTCTTCCCTCATTACCACCGTTCTAATGAAGCATACTCTGACCACCTTGTTTTCTGCTGCAGTTTGATCTATCCTCTCAAGAATCCTGATTACCTTTACTATTATCTACATTTCCCCTATAAAACATATCTAACATATTGTTCATGATGTTTATTTTTTACTTTATGTCTCTTACTACTCCCACAGACTATATTTCCTGAAGGTTTTTGTCTTCATTCTTCCCTGATTTATTCCAAATTCCTAAAAGTGTGCTCAACATAGAATAGTCCTCAACATATTTGCTACACAAATGAAATCCACGACAAGACACATTATGATGAAACTGCCAAAGACATCTGAGGCAGCTAGAGAGAAAGCGCGCCAATGGATAGCTACAGTCTCAGCAGCAAACACCAGAACCCAGAAGGCAGTGGAGTAAGTGTTAACTTTTAGATCATTATGCACAGAAAAACTACTTTCCAGGAATGAGAGTAAAATAAAAAACATTTTCAGATAAAATGAGTTTTCATCAAAAGATATTCACTAAAAGAAAACCTAAAAATACAATTCAAGATAAAGAAAATAACTCCAAAAGATCTTGGAAATAGGAAAAAGTAGTGAAGAAAATGGTAAATACATGGAAAAAAACCCCAAATACATATTAATGTAAAACAACAGTAAATAGGGCGCCTGGGTGGTTCAGTGGGTTAAAGCCTTTGCCTTCAGCTCAGGTCAAGATCTCAAGGTCCTGAGATCAAGGCCCACGTTGGGCTCTCTGCTCATCAGGGAGCCTGCTTCCTCCTCTCTCTCTGCCTGCTTCTCCGCTTACTTGTGATCTCTCTCTCTGTCAAATAAATAAATAAATAAATAATCTTAAAAAAACCCAACAGTAAATAAAAATAAAAAATAAAGCAATAAAATAACATCCAATTTGTAGAATTTTGAAAAAGAAATTGCTAGATTGCATGGCAACATTTTTTTTAAGATTTATTTATTTATTTGAGACAGAGAGAGTGAGAGTGGAGGGTGGAGAGAGGCAGAGGGAGAGGGAAAGAGAATCTCAAGTAGACCCTGGGCTGAGTGTAAAGCCCAATGCCAGGCTAATTTCATAACCCTAAGATCATGACGTGAGCTGAAACCAGGAGACAGACACTCAACCAAGTGCCTCACTGAGGCCCTATCATGGCATGAATGTAAACTGTAAATGAATAGGATGGCTAGCACAGAAACATTCTAAACTACTTGGTCCTCCTGACAGAGGCTGACAAACTACAGTGCTTGGACTAAACTTCACCTGAGAGAAATTTATTCTCTCACAGTTTGGGAGGCTAGAAATGTAAAATGGTGGAGTTGGCAGGGCCCTAATTCCTCTGAAGTTTCTAGGGAAGAATTCTTCCTGGCCTCTTCTTAGATCCTGGTGTTTGCCAGCAATTCTTGGTGTTCCTTGGGTACAGCTTCATCCCTCTAACTTCTGCCTCTGCCTTCACATGGCCATCCTCTTTGTATGTTTGGTTGTATCTCTTTGTGGCCCCCTAATAGGAACACCAGTCATCAGATTTACAGTCCATCCCAATCTAGTAGGCTTTGCTTTCTTTCTCTTGATTATATTTCCTCTCCCTTTATTTCCTAAAGTCACATTCATAGATACTGGGAGTAAGAACTTCCATATATACGTTTGTGGGGCACAATTCAACTCACAATAATCTATGTCTTGATATTCTACCGTCTGGGCCACTGGCATTGGAAGAGGCTCCACCCTGTAGGCAAATGGTGGCAGCTCAGCACCTAGTTTTAGAAATGAAGTTTCAGTGGCACACTACCACATCTATTTGCTTATTTAGTGTCCATGGCTGCTTTCACAGTACCATGGAAGAGGTGTCGTTGCAGAATGACTCTATGACCTGAAAAGCCTAAAATATTTACCATCTACATCTTTACAGAAAAAATTTACCCATCTCTGGTTTAAGGGGAACATAAAGATATTGACTACATCCAGACTTTAAATTCCCAGAGTATGAACAAAAATAATAGGAATAGAGATAATTCCCAATGCAATACAGCTTGACCAATTCAAAAGAAGAAAAGAAAGGAAAAAAGGAAAAAAAATCAGGATAAATAAAAACCTCAATAAAATGCACAAGAAAAAAATCCATATATATGAATAACCATTGTTAGACAATACTAAGAAATAATGTAAAAATCCAGCTATACTGAGATTACAAGAGACAGAGAAAGTCTGTAGTAAATGGATATACAAAAAGATTACCAATCAAAAGAAAATGTATAAATCCAAATTAATACCAGATGAAATAAATTTTAAAATAAAATACATTATCTTAACAATGTTAACATATGTTATTTGCATTCCAATTAAACTTTATATTTAAAGAGATTCTAGAAAAATATTCTAGAATAGGAATTTAGTGAAAAAACTGTTTATTAGATTAATATTTCAAAACCAGTAACTTTCTAAAATTTCCAGCCCTAAGCATTCAGAAATAGCAGCAGAAATTTTAAATATCAAAATACAAAGCTACTAGAATAATACAATATGGAATGAGCAGTTGTATTTTAAAAACTGATGAATTTCAAGAAATATTTTAGTGTATATGACAATTAACATGATAATTTTATATTATAACTCAGTGGGAGGATGAATTAGTTAATAAGTGGCTGCTTTTCCACCTGAGTTTTCACTGGGAAAAAATTAAAATGTAATCTTTCTCTTATACAACAATCTAAAACTAAATTTCAGATATATTAAATATTTCACTGTATAGAAAATTCAGTATTATAAGAAAATCTAAGATGTAGAAACTAATGTTTAGGAAATATATTAAAAAATAAAAGCCTAGATGTTTTTACAAAATTGTGTATTAGTCAGGATCTAGTAAGGAAAGCAAGAAATGCATTGATTATTTCAGTGAAGGCAATTTAATATACCAAATCTGGTACACAGGTGTTGAAGGGCTCAGTGAGCAAGAAGACACTGAGGTAACCCAGAGACAGTAATTGCAGGAAGAAGTGCATGCACGTGCATACACATATACCCACTCACTCACTCCAGGGCTAGAAGAAAGAGAGAAGACATTGGGGTTATCAAGACCTAGGACACCAGGGATCCTATAAGCCTGGTCTCAGACATCTACCTCACTTCCAACAGGAAGCCAGCTGCAAGGAGAAAAGGGGTTTGCAGAGTCTCAGCTCCAACATTTGGAATGACTTTGGACTTTGGAGCTAAAAATAATAATAATAATAATAATAATTGTTACAGATAGAGTTGACTACATAATCCTTGAATGCTTTGTATGGCAAAAGAGATCATAAACATAGTCAATAGACAAACAACAGATTTGCAATAAGGACAAAATCATCACTTTCTTGGCAATCTATCATACAATGTGTAGGAGCATCATGGAGAAGCACCTCTGACACCCTCCTGCATATAGTAATTATAAATTCTGAACAAAATGTAAATATTAAAAAAAAAAACTATTTAAAAGCAATGGAGAGTGACCAGAAACAGGCAAAAACTGGAAGGGATTCAAGCCTTGAAAGAATGGAAATGTATGGTTGAGACCTACTTATACGCAGCCTTTTTTCCTGAAGACCCACTTTAGCCTAAAAGGAACAGAGCCACTAGAACTCAAGCAAAAAATACTTTATTTGCCTGAGATATCAAGGATAGAATTTGGGACTGTCAGAGTGGCTGAAAACTGAAAGGAGAAATCCTCAAAAGGAGGGAACCATTCATTGGAAGTAGCCCCAAAATCTGTGAAAAAAATAAAACTCCTTTCAAATCACTGGATGATATCAAAATTGCACTTGTTTAGGGAAGATTCCAAAGTCAGTAACAAGAAATTGTCTACTGAAAAATTGAACTACTTATTATATATATGTATTATATAATAATTATGTAATTTTAATTAAATTTTAGTTAAGTGGCTACATATTAAAGTTTAAATAATCATATGCCAAATATGTTAAAATCATTTAAAATGTACAGATATTTTTCCTAGAAAGTCATCTCTTTAAGATTTATTTTTAATTCTTTTGCATCTTCATTTCCTCAAAGGGAATGCTGTGTTCTCTACGATCAGTTTGGCTTTCCCTTTCTGGGGTTACACAGCCCCCTGAAGTGTATCTGACGTTGCTTTGCTTGCTAATGTTACGTAGCTTCAACGTTCAGATTGCTCCGCACCCTCCATCACCGACCCCAGTGAGTGTCTGTTCGGTGGATCAGTGGTCAATCAACTGACCACTGACTGCCAGTTCTGGGAGCGAGACCGTCTCTGTCAACAGGGGCAGGAAAGGGGACAATTAAGCCCACCAGGTGGTTCCTGCCCTGAGCGTCCCGTCAACCAAGACCTTTAAGATGTGGCCAGCCCTCCTCAGACCAAAGATAGCAAACAAACAAACCCGTTCCCACCCTGTGTCCTGTGCCGCCTCAGGGAACCACAGAAACACCAACATGCTTGAGTCCTAGAAGAAAGACAGGGCCTCTGAGCCACCTTTGGTACATCAGCTGTTTTAGTCAACAAGGAAAATAATTTCTATACTGGGGATCATGCCACCAGATATACCTGCTGCCCTCTATAGTTTGTCTTGTTAGAGTCCATCCGAGAAGAGACAGACGGGAGAGATGATCAAACTGCTAGAAAAACTGTATTTATTAGATGACTTTTCTAATTCTAAGAGTTCCTTTAGCAGATACTTTTATATTTCCCATGTACACAAAAATTAAATTATATGTAATAAAATTTTTGTTCCTTTTTATGAACAAGGGCTGAATCATTCATTTTATTACTTTTCCAAACAACTGTGACTATTAGTTCTATGTAATTTAGCTTGAACCCAAGGTTTGGCACAGCTTAACCACATCATTACACTATGAAGAAAATGGAGACATCGAACTGTATTTCCATGTAGGGATCATATTCAGGCCTCAGAGTAAGAAAAGTTTAATAAGATATATTCTAGGAGATTTAGATCCAGTTCAGAAGCCATAATTAAAATTTTAAATACCACACTTAGAAAAGAAGTAAATACTTGCCACTAGGAAGAGTCCTTCCCTCCTAAGAACTGACTGGATTGGTTTATTATGGAAGTAATAGCTCCTTATTTTATTTCATTTTTTTATCAGTCTTCAAAAGAATGTTTTTTGTTGTTGCTTTTGTTTTTTTTTACATATATACAACCTTATGAAGTACAACTATATTACATAACCTCTCATGTGAAATAGTCCTCCTGGGACTGTGAACTGTAGCATCCCTATCCACATACAACTTTACATAACTGTATACATGTGATCATGCATGTACACTAATCACAACTTAGTGAAATCTAAATACCCACCCCTCTTGCTCAGTTGAACTCTATGTCCCTTTCATCTCTTTCTTTTATACCTTTCCTCACCTCTGCAAACCATAAACCATGTAATGACCTACCACATTAAAAACCTGTTATATTACTCCACGTTTAAATCACCATGCTTATACTATATTTAATTATAGGTAATCTATAGAATCCTTTAAGATTTTTTTATTTATTTAAGAGAGAGAGAGCACAGAGGGAAAGGGAGAGGCAGAGGGAGAAGCAGACTCCCCACTGAGCAGAAAGCCTGACGTGGGGCTCAATCCCAGCCTGAGATCATGACCTGAGCTAAAGGCAAACACTTAACTGACTGAGCAATCCAGGTGCCCTCTACAGAATCTTTCCTTTTAACCTTTGTTTTATAGGAGATATTATACATTTATTTCTTTATTTCCTTATTTCCTTACTGGTTGTACGAATCTCAACAAATCATCTGGTATATCTCTATTTCCTTTTTAAAAACCTTTTTTGTTTATTCTACATTTTAAAATTATTTTTCAAATAAAACTTCCATCTGTGAAATACACAGATCTTAATGTCTAATCTTTATTTATTTACTTTTAAAGATTTTGTTTACTTATTTGACTGAGAGAAACACAGCTAGAGAGGGAACATAAGCAGTGGGAGTGGGAGAGGGATAAGCAGGCTTCCTGCCAAGCAGGGAGCCCAATGTGGGGCTTGATCCCGGGATTCCGGGATCATGACCTGAACCGAAGGCTGATGCCTAACAACTGAGCCATCCATGTGCCCCAATGTCTAATCTTTAAAAAAATATATTTTATTTATTTACTTGAGAGTGAGCAAGAAAGCATTCACAAGTGGGAGCAGGGTGGAGGGAAGGGAGAAGCAGACTCCCTGCTGAGTAGGGAATAAGAACTGAGGCTTGATCCCAGGATCCTGAGATCATGAGCTGAAGGCAGATGCTTAACTGAATGGGGACCCATGTGCCCTTAATTTAATGACTTGATACAATATACATCATTGTACCAACATCCCAACCTTCCATCATCTTGGAAAGCTCCTGAGTGGCACCTTAAGTCTGGTTTTTAGCTAACACAATAAGGCTGGTATGAATATCTGCATACAAGTTACTGGACAGACAAATGAAATGACTTACCACATAAGTATTAAAAACAGCTAAAACTAGAAGGATGGGCCAATACAAAGTGTTGGTGAGAATGAAGCAGTAACTGAAGTGTCATGTGCTACTGGTGGGAATGAAAATTATACAGTCACAGTAGAAAACAGATTACTTATTTAAAAGCTAAATAGGCATTACTATGTGACCTGCCATTCTACCACTGGATAGCGTTGAATGAAATGGGTGCATCTGTCTTTCCTCTAGGACTCAAGCATGTTGGTGTTTCTGTGGTTCCCTCAGGCAGCACGGGACACAGCGTGGGAACAGATTTGTTTGTTTGCTATCTTTGGTCTTAGGAGGGCTTGCCACATCTTAAGAGTCTTGGTTGAGGGGCGCCTGGGTGGCTCAGTTGGTTAAGTGACTGCCTTCGGCTCAGGTCATGATCCTGGAGACCCGGGATCAAGCCCCATATTGGGCTCCCTGCTCGACGGGAGGCCTGCTTCTCCCTCTCTCACTCCCCCTGCTTGTGTTCCCTCTCTCGCTGTGTTTCTCTCTGTCAAATAAATAAATAAAACCTTTTTTTTTTTTTTTTTTTTTTTTTTTTAAAGAGTCTTGGTTGAGGGGACACTCAGGGCAGGAACCACCTGGTGGTTTAATTGCCCCCTTTCCTGCCCCTGTTGACAGAGACGGTCTCGCTCCCAGAACTGGCAGTCAGTGGTCAGTTGATTGACCACTGATCCACCGAACAGACACTCACTGGGGTCGGTGATGGAGGGTGCAGAGCAATCTGAACGTTGAAGCTACGTAACATGAGCAAGCAAAGCAACGTCAGATACACTTCAGGGGGCTGTGTAACCCCAGAAAGGGAAAGCCAAACTGATCGTAGAGAACACAGCATTCTTCAAATACAGAGAACAAAACTGGTGATTGCAGGGGTAGGTAGAGGGGGAAATCGGTGAAATAGATAAAGGTGATTAGGAGGTACAAACTTCCAGTTATGAAATAAGTAAGTCACAGTATTGGGAATAGAGCCAGTAATATTTTAATAATGTTGTATGGTGACCATATTTATCACTGTGTGCACTGAGTCATATATGGAATTGTCAAATCAGTATGTTGTATACCTGAAACTAATATAATTTGTAAGTTAATTACCCTTTAATAAAAAAATTAAACAGAACATTCTTTTTGAGGAAGAAGTGAAGAAACAAAAGATCTAAAGATAAATCTTAGAAATGGCATTACAGCTCAAAAATAGATTTCCAAGGGAAAATATGTATATATTATTTAATTAAATGATTTTAATTTATTTGGCATATGATCCCTTAAACTTTAATATATAATCATTTAACTAAAATTTAATTAAACTTATATAATTACATATAATTATATGTATACTTAGTAGTTAAAATTTTCAATAGACAAACTATAAAGGAAGACAGACACAGCTAAGAACAGGTTTACTAATCTGTAACATCAAAAAAAGTCTAAAATGCAGAACAAAAACAGTGCTGAAGAGGACAGAAAGGACAAGGAAAAGACTGGAAAGCTGGGAAGTGTGGGGTTTTTTTCAGGGTATCATCAGGATGAATCATCTCCCTTTGAGTCTCTTTCTCCCATCCCTTTTCTTGTGATGCTGACTCTCACTGCATGGGAGTTACACTTTGAGAAACAGGAAACCAGAGAAGCCAGAACACCAAGCAAGCTACTGCAAAGGTTGCCTCTTCTGCCTTGTAAATATAACTTAGTTTTGTTTTTTTTTAAAGATTTTATTTATTTGACAGAAAGAAACACAGCGAGAGAGGGGACACAAGCAGGGGGAATGAGAAAAAGAGAAACAGGCTTCCCACTGAGCAGGGAGCCTGATATGGGGCTCGATCCCGGGTCTCCAGGATCATGACCTGAGCCGAAAGCAGTCACTTAACCAACTGAGCCACCCAGGCGCCCTAACTTAGTTTTTAATAATCAAAAATTCACCAAAAAAGGATAAAAAGCACAAATTTAAATACATTTAAAGTGATAAAAATCATAGAAATAATGAATTTCACTATACTAACCAATTCTTACATTTTTCCCCTAAAGTGAGGGTATGGTACACGAAAGGAGAAACATGAAAGACTATCATCCAAGTTGGCAAGATTCAGTTAACTTTTCAAGTCAAAATCATAAACCTAATGCTAATGTGTACACCAGATTCATCTCCTTGCATAGCTTAAAATAAACTTCCAAAAAATTGTGTTCGTAGTGAATTTCTGAAAACTAAACTATATTTTTCCTCAATGACTGTTTTTAAACAGGAATGTTTCCTTTTCAAAAATGAATGAATATTCCAAGTCTTAATAAGAATGAAAATATAAAATTGAACATGTAGGTGAAAAGTATTTTTTAAAAAAGTCAATCTGATTAATATTTTTAGTATGGTTTATAATAAAGTACAAACTACAGTGAACCCAAATCAGAAAGCCTTGAGGCTTGAGGAACATGAGAGACAACACAGAGGTCTCAGCAGTTTCTACTTTCTACAAGTATAGGAATGAGCAGCCTGCTTCCCTCTGGTATGAAAGAATCTATTTACATGTCTGTAAATACTTATTTTTAAAATCTCAACATCATAAATCAAAGCCCAAAATTAATATTTCTGAATCCTTTACCTCTGACAGGGTGTTTACCTAAAGATTTTTGTATTTAAAAGGATCCACACCTTAATTTATTTGTAGAAACCTTGACTTCTTTCATGCTCAATTCCCAGTGAGGTACGATAAACAGCCACGGTTGGTGTTCTGGCCAGAAAAAAATGATGAGGAGTTTATCAGTTACTCGCTTGCTGGGTACAGTTAAGAGCTGAAACAGAGGCGCACACATGAACTGTGTAAGGTGAGTTCTAGAATGCCTGTTGATTGCTGGAAAAAGATAAGTGGCTTACAATCAAAATAAAAAACTTTTCAGCAAAGACCACAAATTTGTGAAGAAGATGCTGGAGGATTTTGGAAACAATGCCTATAACCACCAGCCAAAGGTGGACAGGAGTCTTGGTGATGCAGACTGCCTCACACACGGTCACTTAGAGTCATACAATCTGGTTTTGTGAGAGCCCCCCTGGAAGCTCATTTAGGAAATGTGACTTCCTCAAAGGTGTGGAAGGATTTTGTCTTGCAGGTTACTTTTGTCTTTGCAATCTCAGCATCACCAGGAGTCTGGCACACAGTACAAGTTCACAACATGTTTCTGACTGAAAGGGATTTGCATTTGGTAAGTCACCATGACTCTTTAAAGTAATTGCTGCTCTCCAGGAAATAATGTCATAGGAACGCTGCTGTAAACGTAAAGAAAGATATATCTTGAAATGTCAGCATAGCTATAGCTAGATTACCTTCTCAATATCTGTTAAAGGTTGGATAAGATAAAAGACTAAGTAAGGTCCCTACACTTTCAAAAATTACATAATTCTTAAAATAATTGCACAAGTTCCTTTTCACAGAAAACATCTGCTGTGCCTACATGCCTAAACATTCCCAGCAATGATAACTTTTATCCTGAAAGGGTGGAGGAATATGGATGGATGGAATCAATTAGCAAGCCATTATTCCAGCTATAAGACTGTTGGGAAAGTCTAGCTCTGTTTGCAGGAATGCTAGTGTGTAAAATAATGGCAACTATCTTTTGTTGAATGCCTACTACAAGTCAGGTATCACACTAGGCACTTTACATATGCTATTGCTAATGCTCACGGCAAGCCGCCCTAGATCCCAGAATTAATAAGCTGACTGAGCCAAACACAAGCCCAGCATCTGCCAGAATCCCAAGTTCTTACGTTCAGGTTGGTGGCTTCTCTAGGGGGTGTTCCAGTGAAGCCAGGGTGCAGAGAGGGGATCAAGCAAAACTGCTGAGCAGCAGCAAACAAAAGGTGGGGTAACAAGGTGAGACCAGGTGGGAAATCAGAAAGATGGAGACTGAGATGGAGGGCTCAGAGAAAACCATGTCTGAGGAGAACGACAAGGCAGGGTTACTCAGTTCTCATTAAATACCAGTCAAGCTTTGGGGACAGTTATGTAAATGGTGACACAGAATTGGAAAGCCCTCAGGTGGGGTTCCTAAGGCTACAGCCAGGGCATGCCTCTTGGCCCCACTTTCTCTTTTGTGGGGTCGTCTGGAAATTTGTAGATTCCATTTATTTCACTTTTCTTTAATGATTCTAAAAGTGCTTAATCTTACAAATGTATGCTATTTAATCTCTATTTCAGAAGGACAGTCAGAACAGAGTATGTAACTTTCATGTAGCTGTCATTTTTATGTAGTGACGGCGAGCTGTTTTTTTGCTTGGTTTTTGATTATTTCATTTAAAAATTTATAGTAAGGGAACAAATTCATAGTTAGCTTTAAAATGTGTTGAGTTGTTTAGGTACATTTTTCAAAGTTGTTTTAATATATACTGGGGGTGGTGGTGTATGACACTTTTATATATGAACAACCTGGATCAAGGTAAAAATTTGCAAAAGCTACAAAGAAATTCAGGAGAAAGAGGGTTGACCGTGATAGAAAAGGTGAGAAATTTTACTCTGTTTTCCTGAGTAGAAAACTAGAGTCATGCTGGGAAATGTGGAGCCCCAGCAGTTGAAATTTCTTCCTTTTCTGTCAAACTAAAGAGAAGAGAAAGATAGTTTTGAAAGGGAGAAACACAAAATCCTCGGAGATTACTTCAACAACTAAATAAGGAGAGGCTGAGATAACAGACAGATACCTTACTGAGACAGGCTCCTTGGGCTCATTCATCTTTGATACTGTGAAATCGTATTTTTACATCAAAAATTGATGCCTGAAGTAACTATAGGTGAAAAGTTAGAGTTCAGTTTTTACTTTTTTAATTTTTTAAAAGGATTTTATTTGACAGAAAGAGCAAGAGAAAGAGTACAAGGTCGAGGAGGTGGGCGGGTCAGAAGGAGAAAGAGTCCCTGCTGAGTGGGGACCCTGATGCAGCCTAGATCCTGGGACTCTGGGATCATGACCTGAGCCGAAGGCAGTCGCTTAACTGACTGAGCCACCCAGTTGCCCTAGATTTTTTAATTTTTAAAGCTTTTATACTACATAATTTTAATTCCGAATTTCAGAAAACCTGTCATTGAATGGAAAAGCTCCTTAGACAGGAGCTACACTTTATATATCTTTGTAGCTCTCCACTTCTGTTCATAGTCAGCCCACAGGAAGTGTTAGTAAATGAATGGGGAAAGAAATCTGTGTTTTTCACATAACTGCTCCTTTGGGAAGCGTATTCTCTTGAACCTAGGCCAAGGACCCTGGGCCCAGGGCCAAACAAAAGCCTTCCTAGAGCCTGTGTTTGCCCGCGTGATGCTATTGGGCTGGAAGTATGGCCAACCGGAGAATATATGCCCCACACCAAAGTATTCAAACTCATTTTAGGTTTAAAGCCCTGTGCCTTGGGGCACCTGGGTGGCTCAGTCATTAGGGGTCTGTCTTGGGCTCAGGTCATGATCCCAGGGTTCTGGGATGGAGCCTGCATCAGGCTCCCTGCTCTGCGGGAGGCCTGTTTCTCCCTCTCTCACTCTCCCTGCTTGTGTTCCCTCTCTAGCTGTGTTTCTCTCTGTCAAAAAAATAAATAAAATCTTTTAACAAACCAAAAAACAAAAACCCTGTGCCTTCCTAAGGCTGTAGGTATGTATAGCAGTCTTTGGTGATATTGAATGCCCACTATGTTCTGGGTGCTTTGAATTCTTTTGCTAAGTCAGCAGGGTGGGTAATGGGAACCCATTTTACAAATGAAGGAATAGGCTTATAGAAGTAAAATAACTTGCACAAGTTCACCCAGCTACTAAGTAACTCAGGTTGGATTTTGATCCAGGTCTGTCTTTTCTACTTTAACCACACTGTTGACAGAAGCAAGCTTTTTGAAGGTGTATGAGGAAACAAGCTTATGTAACAAACTGCAAAGTCCAGCTTCTAAAGTGACAACAAAGAGTTCATTTTAGTTTGTTTTTGCATTCAGCGATGATGGTACACATAAAGTATTTTATTCACTTTAAAAGAAAAAAAAAGCTTTACAAGTGTTATTTTTTGAATTCACAATGTTCTCATGAGGAACTGAAGAGAAACTCTTCACTTTCTACATTTAAGTAAACAGAAAAAATAAAAACCTAGAAGACAAAGGCGATAATGTAATCTTTTCAAAGCAACCCAGCAAGGGAGCAATGTGAAGAAGGTGGAGCACAATGGCTTGGGCTTCATAATTAGCACTCTAACTACAACACACTGCTGCTATGCTTGAAATAACTGTAACATTGTATTCTTGCATTTCATTATTTGGATTTTGAAATACAATTTGAAGAAAATAAGATCTCTAAAAAAAGAGACCTTGATAGTGATGATTTATATTATAAAAGTTCTTTTAAGCCTCAAAAATATTTACTCTCTAGGGTTTCTTATACTCTGAGCTTTCATAATATAATCAAATGCTTGTTTTTGAATCTATTAGGTACTTAAGCTACAGGCTGAGGTACAGGCTCATTTCTCAAACAAAGTGTGTGGCGACTTGATAATTAAAAAGCATTATGAAATAAAGAAAACCATCTTAGAAATAACAAGAGCTAAAAATACTATACGGCAGTATTCTAAACATTTTAATACTAATTTGGTGCCTCCAATAATCCTATGAAGGGGATAGTATTATCATCTTAATTTTACAAATGAGGGAATTGTGACACATATAAAACTACTAGTATAATTTTCAATCCTGGAGTCACATTTATAATTCCCTATGACCAACAGAGAAATAGTACACAGATATTAGCAGTGGAAGGTATCTTACAGATCATTTTGCCCATCATTTCTCCCAGTGTTCCATGTAAGACGATACAGGTCGAATAGATTTGGACATCACTGCCTTCTCCGCTCTGGGTTGGTCACAACTTCGTATTGTTTAACTTCTTTTATAAGTTCACATCACCTCAGAATAAAAGTTAAGTTTATTCAGTAACAATAAAACTATGAAACAACATGCTAAAAGCATTTGAAAAAAGTTCTTTTTAACAATCCCCCTTTTATAATTTTATATTTTTATGTCATTAGCCAACTTCACTTTGTGTAGCAAAACTACCTTAAGCAAAATGATTAATTCAAGGTTGCCACACTACAACCACCAATCCAAATCCAAGAGAAAAATATTTTTAAATTTTTGTACAGGTTATAAAAAGAAAAAAGAAGGAGAATATATGATAGAGTCCTTATGTGACCTTGCAAAGCTTAAAATATATAGTTAGTATCTGCTCCTTTAGAGAAAATGTTTGTCAACCCTTGAAATACACAAACACTGAAACGGGGGGGGGGGGAGAGTACAGTCTAAGGAGGTTTTTCTTATATGATGTAAATATGAGGTTGTTTTCTGTATTCCACTACTGGAGTAACTAATTTACAGAATTAAGTGGCGTTCAAAACCAAAATGCTTACTAAGTGTACTTAGCTTTGGCAAGTGAAAACATTTTTTTTTTTTTTTTAGATTTATTTATTTGAGAGAGAGAGAAACAGAATGCGAGTGGGGTGAGCGGCAGAGGGAAAGGAGACAAGGAGACGGAGAGAAGTTCCTCATGTAGACTCCCTGCCAAATGCAGAGTCCGAATGCTCAACTGAGCCACCCAGGTGCCCCGAAAACACCATTCTGCAAACTCAGGAGTATAAGAAATAGAATTTATTTCTGTTAACAACTTAATTTTTCTATTTCTCATTCTACCTAGGGAGTTGAAAGTTAATGTCAATTTGGACTTTCTTCCTTCTTCCCAGCGTTGAAACTTTGAGAGGACATTTGATTACAGAGTACTGCTGAGACAGGCATTCCCCCTTCTGCTCCTGGATTACTGGTCTGTCTCACCTTGTATGCACCCTTCCTTCCCACTCACATAGCCTTTTCAAAGCTTTCCCACAGCTACCTCCTCACTGTCTAAGGCCATTCTAGCCAGTTTCTTTCACGTTAGACAATTTATTATCTGTAATTATTAACATTTGCTTGTCTCAAGTCTTAGGTCTTCCCTAAGTTTTAGAAGATACCACTCTTAGCTTCACTATATTCAGTAATACCTCTTTTATAGCATTTGTTTACATTATAATTATCTATTTTTGAATTTATTTGCTCCATGGTTTCTAAACAACTTTTGAGAATGGCACCATTTTGTTTTTTTCATTCAGGTATCTCCTGTTCATAGCAGTTTCTGATATATACCAGGCCTCAATTATTGGTTCATATTAATGAATCACTGAAGTCTCTCCACTATAGAAGACTTTCCAGGGGCGCCTGGGTGGCTCAGTTGGTTGGGCGACTGCCTTCGGCTCAGATTATGATTCTGGAGACCCCCGATCGAGCCCCGCATTGGGCTCCCTGTTCCGCGGGAAGCCTGCTTCTCCCTCTCTCACTCCCCCTCTTACTCCCCTTCCTTGTGTTCTCTCTCTAGCTGTGTTTCTGTCAAATAAATAAATAAAATCTTAAAAAAAAAAAAAAAGACTTTCCAGACTTGACTATAGTTTGGTCAGCATTTGAGTTACTGTATACATACATCAAGAATAAACATTACATTTCCCTTATTCTTCTACTGGACAGACTGGTCTTTCTTTACACCAAATGAGATTTTGTGAATGTGTGCAAATATTTACACACAAACACACTCCTGGGGTCTTTACAAAGTTTCACATAAATGTAGTAGAAAGTGGAATTAGAACTGGTGAGAACATTAGATAGTTCCAAATTTGATAGAGCTTCGCATTAAATATTAAAAAGGTCCAGACAGCTCATGGCAACCACTAGCTGGATAAACACTGAATAAACTTAGTACAGTATAACATTTATGCTAGATACACATTTTGTCTTGGCCTATCAATGCCCTAGCTCTTGATATGGAAATGGAATAGCTCTAAGTGCCTCCTAATTTCTCCAAGTATTAACTTGTTGCCTGCCCATCCACTAATCAATAGAAGACATTGCTTTGCATACCTGTCAAGGAGCTCGACCTTGATCTGAGTCCCATCCAGCAGCCTCAATGTAGAACTGAAGCAGACAGGAGCTGATGAGGGAACCATGTGGAAAGCTACATGTCTCGCTGTACCAGCTCAGTTCTCTATGGAACATTATCCCTTAATTTATCCCATATAAATTATGACTTAATATTTGTATATTGGCTTTGTTCAGAGAAGCAAGTTTACACATTCCCTGTGAAATCACAGTTGAAGACGATGGGTGGTTTTTAGAAGAGAGTCAGCTTAAATTCAGTTAAATACACTGGTATGTGCCCAGGACTGTATCAGGGCAGCACAACTCAACCTGGGAAACTTGGACAGTCCAGTCACTCTGGATATGGTGTTGCTGAAAAAGAGGTGGGTCCTTAATCAAGCATCACAAAATACCTGAAATGCCCCTTAAAACTACTTCTCACATCATTTGAATTCCATGTTCAAATAGCCTTCTGATTATGACATGAAGAGAGCAGGTGTTACGGCTTAAAAATGAGAGCATCATGGTTACTGGAATGTTTTCCATTGTATTCTCACTTAATAAAAGTGATTTTTAAAATGTATTCATAATAGACACAATCTTAGTAAATATTGGTAAGGTCCAGTTATTGCCAAGAACCACTCAGCTGCAAAGTCCTAGACCAAGTTCTGAAAGGATGGGGACTATCTTCTTCAATCCTAGAAAATCAGTAGCTGTCATCCAGTGCCTGGAATATGTAGGAACTTGGATATTTGCTGAGTGGAATGAATAAATGATGTAGACATAAAGCTAATTCATTTTGAAGCATCTTGGTAGCCAATCACATTTCTTCTGGTTGTTCCCAAATTGTCTCCTTGTATATGCCTTTCTATTCACATTTCAGCAAAAGCATTTGTTCATTGCTAACATTCTTTACAGAAGAGCTTACAATGTAACTTCCTTCTAAGTTTTGGTGCCAGAAAAGCTGTCTTCAGGAAAAACTAAGTGCTTTTATCAAATGCCATCCATCATAGTCTTTTTTGTCCTCGCTGCCAGCAAATTCAAAGATATATTTACATATAATAGCAGTGATTATTTTATCTTCTGATAAGATTTCTTTTAAATAATACTTGGTTTAATCTTTTGTTACATTTTCATATACTGCTATTTCTAAGTTTATCCATCTTAAATATCTACTGAATGTGAAAGAAAATTTTGCCCACTTGAGGCAGTTTCCTCTGGCTTTCTTTTCTCCTCCAGGCCCCCAAATTATTAGTATTTTATAATGCTTTGTTGGTTACCTGCATAACTATTTTATCTCTGGAACTTTAATATGCTCAGACCTTTCTTCTTTGCTTCCTCTACCAGAGAATGTCTCAATTTCTTTCTTCATGTCCTCCTTTACCACTCTCCTGTGAACTAAGGATATTAATACCCTCTTCCCTTAGGTCTTCCTCCACCAGCTCTTTCAATTTTCCAATTTTTAACAGCTATCTTTTTACACTGTCAAGGTTGATATTTCCATTCAGTGCTATAATCAATGTCTACAGTGTTCTATGTATTAATTCTAAAAGAGTATGTTACTGTAGCTATCATTCACTGAAGTGCCCAGTAGTATACTTTGAAACATTCTTTTCTTGTATTGCTTGTTTTTCCTGGAGCGCCTGCTTTTTCTCCCTTTTTATTTAAAAAAAATACAATATGCATTTTCATTTCCTTTGGTATAGTGGCACTAAGACAGAAGTCAGTTCCAGGGTCTTTATTTTGTAGTATCTTGCTGCATGGCTGAATAAATTAATTACTTGTTTGAAGTTTACATGAAGTAAGAAGGCTTTGACCTTTTGGCAAATCATCACTATGGATGATCTCTAGCCATTTTCAGAGGACTTCAAAGAAAATATATCCTTCATTAGTGAAGTCACAACAGTTAAATCAGCTTCATAAAATATAAAGTTAAAGCCATTCTATGACTGAGGCGGGGGGGGGGGGACTTTGTTAGAGTAAAAGTAAAATTCTAAATAGGCAAGAAGCAAATGTATAGAATGTAAGAAAAAATATTTAAAAAATACAACTAGTCAAATAAAAAGCTAAGAGGTTAGTCTAACACAAATAAAAACAGAAAATATTCCTAGCAGTAGTAAAATGTATGCATAGTATTCAAGACAAATATGGCAGTATTTTCAAAATGAAGCAAAATAAATCTTAAAAATAGGCTGCATATATATTCCCCTTAAGCTAATATAATTTATATAGGCTTAATCCACACATTCAGATTTAGAGCTTCTAACTAGCAAATTTAGCTATCAACTGTGTGCCGTCCATGTGAAGGAACTATTCCAGATACCCAGAGGGATGTTTAAGGACTTACTGTCCAGAGGCAGGAGACAAGAAAGCCATAGATCAACACACTGTACAGGGTGCCATGTGTATGGAAAAGACCACCTAACTGCCTGAAGACTTAAGGGACGGGTACCTGAGGAGATACTGTTAAAGCTGAGGTTTCGGGGCGCCTGGGTGGCTCAGTTGGTTAAGCGACTACCTTCCGCTCAGGTCATGATCCTGGAGACCCGGGATCAAGTCCCACATTGGGCTCCCTGCTCAGCGGGAAGCCTGCTTCTCTCTCTCTCTCACTCCTCCTGCTTGTGTTCCCTCTCTGGCTGTGTTTCTCTCTGTCAAATAAATAAAATCTAAAAAAAAAAAAAAAAAAGCTGAGTTTTAAAGAATAAGAATTTTCTTAAGACAAAAGGAAGGGAAAGGTATAGGAAGAAGAAATGGTTTAACACACAAGGGATATGAGAAATCAGAGCCATTTGGATAATGCAGAGTAATTTTGTTCATATAACCAGTGTGATGATAGCAGAGAAAGCAGGATAGTCAGGTAAGAAATACACCAGAATGGCTTTATCCATCACGTGACAAAAAAAGATTTCATTCTAAATAACTGAAAACTTTTCACAGGAAAGAAATGAGATAATCTGATTTATATTTTCATTATCAAGGGAAGACTGAAAGAAGTCAGGACTTGGCACAAAATCCACTTAGAAAGTTCAGCAGTAGTGTGTATTAGTCTGTTAGGGCTGCCATAACAAAATACCACAGACTGGGTGGCTTAAACAAGAGAAATTTATTTTTTCAGTTCTGGAAGCTAGAAGTCCAGGACCAAGATGCTGGCAGGGTTCGATTCTCCAGAGGCTTCTCTTTTTGGCTTGCAGATGGCCTCCTTCTGTGTCCTCATATGGTCTTTTTCTCTCTGTGTATACATCCCTGATGTCTCTTCCTCTTCTCAGAAGGGCATCAGTCATATTGGATTAGGACCTTACCTAATGGCCTCCTTTTACCTTAATTACCCTTTTAAAGGCCCCATCTTCAAATACAGTCATAGTATCAGGTACTTGAAGTTAGGCTTTCAACCTAAGGATTTTGAGGGAACACAACTCAATCTAAAACATAGTGACTGGCAGTAAGAATGGAGAAGAAAGGATAAATAGAAGGATACTGAAGAAGTATAAATCAAATACTTGGTTGATGAGTCAGGGGTACACAGGAGATAAGCAGGTCTGCTTGATTTCTGGTTTAGGAAATGAGGTATATGCTGGTATCATTTGTAAAAACAAAAACAAAACAAAACAAAAAAACAAAAATGATACAGAAGGAGAAGGACGTTTGCTATGCCCAGAAAAATGAGGACTTCAACTTATAACTGAAATCATAATTTCTAGTTAACAAGTAGGTTAAACTTAAGAGTTTAGGAAAAAATAATACACATATATTAGTAATATGACATATAGATGGAAACCATCTATAGATGGATACAGGAAATTGTCCAGAAAGAAAATACAAAATAAAAACAGAAGGGAAGGGAATTTGATAATGTTAAAGGCTGCATGAAGAAGCCAAACATGAAGGCTATGAAGATATATCTAGACAGACAAACAATCAGAACAGAGCAAAACGGCACAAAAATTAAGGGCAAGAAGAATTAAGTGGGAGATGGTTGTTAATTCCCAAGACTTTTACAGAAAGTTAACGATATTTTATTTTAAACATGTGTTATCAGTTCTAATCTGTGCTTTTTATGAGTTCCGATTTGCTTATGTGAGTAAACTACAATACCATTTGTAATGATTTTTCCCTACCCAAAGTGTTTTCAAAACACCCTACCAATATTACATAGTATTCCTTATACCTTTTGAAAAGAATAAATCTTTTGAATGAAAAAATATCTTTAAAGCCAAAATATGAACTCACAACCTCAAATCAAGACCTGAGCTGAGATCAACAGCCCGAGGCTTAACTGACTGAGCCACCCAGGCACTCTAATTTCACATATCTTAACTAATTAGTAAACTGATTATTCCCCCCAAGGATCAATTATTCTTGACAACATTCCCATTTATGTTGGAAGGCTAATTCTGAGGTTAGCTACCTACAGCAATGTATATACCCTAAATACTATAGAGATGGTAAAATACCTAATTGTCAACAGTGCTTGATCTGCCCCTCCGGCCACGCCCAAGCCACCAGAAAACTTTGGTGGAGGTACCTGTGAATGTGAATGAAAGCCCTTCTGGGCTTTCCCTGCCTAGAATCCAAAAAGCCACATACCCTGTGGGTCAGGGCAATATGTCCTTTGTGTGCTTATTCAAGACGTATATAATCCTCCCTCCGGTAATCATATCTCTGTATCTCTTATCTGTATTTCTTGATCCCTGTGCCTCAATGGTCTCACCTTCCGTGAGTTTAAGCAATCACTCTGTACCCTGCAGTAACAATACTAATCCTGTCTCTAGGGCGGGTGCAAAAGCAGTTAAAGATTTAACTGTACCACCCAACTTCCTCACTTTTAAATAATAAAAGACTGGGACCCTTGTCAGTCAAGAGAGACTGGGAGGCAGAGAGACAAAGGCAGAGGCAGCAAGAGAGCCTTCAAGGAGAGCAGCAAGAAACAGCAAGAGAGGCTGCAAAGAGAGAGACAGAAGCAAAGAAGCAAAGAAAGCAGCAGAAAGAGAAGCAGACAGAGAAAGAGAGACAGAAGAAGAGGGAGAAGCAGAGCAAGAGGGCCAAAGCCAGAGCTAGAGAGCTAGAGCTAGAAAGCCAATTCTAAAAAGCCAGAGCGTGCACCTGAGCCTGCTTCATAGGTCTCTCCTGACTGACCTTGGGTCTGTCAGCTTGCATTAAATTTCCGTTCCCGTGTCATTATTTCGCCCGCCAGACATCCCGCGGTTCGGGACCCACCATCTCTGCCGAGGTTGGTCCCTGGCGACATCACCTAATGGATTAATATCTGAACAATATAACACATCTTGGAATGAATGCCATGATTTTACAGCACCAAGTAGCTTGAAATCTGCTCATGAAATATATTTGAATGGCATTAATGATTTAATGTAGAAAATAGAAAACTAACTGCATAGAGGAGTAACATTTATTTATCAGCTATATTGTATTATATTTAGACAATCAGTTATAGACAGTTTAGAATTCCACATTACTCTAGAGACTCAAAGGCACAGATACAAGTGATTTATTATGTTTTTAAAAAGTGACAAAGGGAATATTAATTCTGGAAGATTTTTAATCAATTCAACACTATTATACACTAGAGAAAAAAATTTCCACAAACATTCCCTCACAAAGTCCATAGTTTTATATTTACATAGAATTATTATAGCAATTTTAAGCATTAATCTATGATACAATAATGTTACTTCAGATAACATAAAAAATATAGTCTTTTAATAGTCATGCTCCCATTTTTGATGAAAGCTAGTCAGTTCACCCTAATGTTAGTTTAACACTTTAAAAATGCATAATAGACATTCAGTCAGCCTTATAAAATCCCACAGACAGAGGCTGTCAAACAGAATAGACAGAGGGCTCATCATCACTTATGTCTGAATCATCTTCATCTACTCCTTCAATGACTGATTTCTTCCCTTTACAACAGGATACAATTAATCCAATCAAGAATACCTGTAAAGTTAAATAAGCTACATGTTACTTCATAAACCTAAAATCATTCAGAAAGTAATGAATTTAAAATGCAATGGTACTACTGTGATACAAATGGGCAAGTAAGGATCAAATCATCCCCAGGATACCTGTACTACTTACTTACCCCAAGAAAGGCCCAGTTACCAAAATAGTATGCAGCACTAAAGAACCAGAACTTGTGAAGGAACAGGTAGGTCCGGGTAACAGTACACTGCTCTATAAAGCAAATAAGGGTACTAGTGAGATAGTTTCTTTCTTGAAATGGACTATTAAAAATGCATCTAAAAGATTATTAACCAAAACTAAAGACCAAGGTCATATAGTCAATAAGTGTTAGAGATAGGACTGAAATCTAGGTTTTTCTCCAAAGCCCACCCCTCCAGTGTTAGTATAGTATTAAATTACCCAAAATATGACATTTTAAAAAATGAACTGAGAAAAATTGGCGAGGGAGACAAACCATAAGAGACTGTGGACTCTGAGAGACAAACTGACGGTTTTGGAGGGGAGGGGAGATGGGTGAGCCTGGTGGTGGGTATTAAGGAGGGCATGTATTGCATGGGGCACTAGGTATGGTGCATAAACAACGAATCTTGGAACACTGAAAAAAATAAAATTAAATTAAAAAAAAAAATGAATGCCACCAATGTAATCCTGGCTCTTAAGTATAAGAAAAATTATATTGGATAGTTCAGTTTTTTGAAATAGAAGAAGCATTTTAACCTGGAGTTCCAGATGTCCTAAACCAAAACAGAAAAAGTTTTCCCGATGGAGAAAAAAA
>PITA01018760.1:0-39460 GCA_004023965.1 Spilogale gracilis
AAAACCACTCTAAGATACCACCTTACACCAGTCAGAATGGCCAAAATTAACAAGACAGAAAACAACAAGTGTTGGAGAGGCTGCGGAGAAAGGGGAACCCTCTTACACTGTTGGTGGGAATGTAAACTGGTGCAGCCGCTTTGGAAAACAGTGTGGAGATTCCTTAAAAAATTAAAGCTAGAGCTACCCTATGACCCTGTAAATGCACTACTGGGCATTTACCCCAAAGATACGGATGTAGTGAAAAGAAGGGTCATATGCACCCCAATGTTCATCACAGCAATGGCCACAATCGCCAAACTGTGGAAAGAGCCAAGGTGCCCATCAACAGATGAATGGATAAAGAAGATGTGGTACATATATACAATGGAATACTATGCCTCCATCAGAAAGGATGAACACCCAACTTTTGTAGCAACATGGACCAGACTGGAAGAGATTATGCTGAGTGAAATAAGCCAAGAAGAGAAAGTCAAGTATCACATGGTTTCACTTACTTGCGGTGCAAGAGGGGCAAACTGGAGGACAGTGGCAGAAGGAAAGTAAATGGAAACTAGGGTAATCTAGAGAGGGAAACGAAACAACAGAGACTTTGGACACAAAAACAAACTGAGGGACTTGGAGGGAGGGGGGTGGAGGGATGGGAGAGCCTGGTGGTGGGTACTGGGGACACCTAAAGCGTGGAGCAATGGGTGTGGGGAATGGGGAATGAATCTTGCAACACTGGGAAAAAAAAATTTTTTAGTAACAATAAAAAAAAAAAAAGATTCTTGGCCTTTTCTCTCAATAGTTGGACTGCTTTTACTACCAAATGAATAGGTTGAATTTTCTGGAAGCACAAGTGGGCAGATAGTTCGTCCACATTTTCACTACTGATTATATAGAATATGTTTGACAAAATAAAAATTAAGTATTTTCTCTCATAGAGTTTATATTCTAGTATGTGTCTTATGGGGATGCAGAAAATAAACAAACTTTTCCCTGCCTCAAATATTTTTATCTTAGATTCTTTACTTGGCTACCCCCTTATCCAGTAAGTCTCTATTTAGATTTTACTTCATCCCTGCAGTTTCCTCTGACCTCTACTTACTGTTAGGTTCCCTTCACTCTTTTGTGCCACTGTAACACCCCGTGCTTCTTCCCTTTCCACAACTTTAACCGCACATTAAGTATGTACTATTTAATCATCTGTATCCCTTACTAGGTTGTAAACTATGTGCTATGGGGACTATGCCTACCTTGTTTACTACTGGATTCTTTGCATATAGCATAATGTCTATTCACAAAGGGGAGTGATATCAAATCAATGATATCAAATATATTTGTTAAATAAAAGACTGAGATCCCCAAGGTAAGAGAAAACTGGTGACAAATTCATTAAAGCCTGACACTCTAGAGCTATGAAAGTATAAACAGTTTTAGAGATTAGAGAAAAAAGAATAGGAACCATGAAATGTTCTATCGTGCTAAGTCATAAAGCTTCTTCTAGAGCTATCCTAGAAAATACTGTATATGATACACTGAAGAGGTGGCCTTTGGAGTAATGTGTATGTATTAACTCAACAAATATTTTTTAAATATCTTATAGCTGTCAGGTATATGTACATGTATGAATGCAAATATTCCTACTGGAATAAGAATGATCCCTTCTCTGTTTACGTGTTTTTGTCTTTGTATCTCAAGACACATTTAGTGTAAGAACTTGCCTGAATTAGTATTACTATAAAACAAAATCTGACTAAAGTCTTACCTATAACAGAGAAAATGACCACCATGAAATCAAAAATATTCCATCCGATGGTGAAATAGTTACAATGGAAAGCGATGAGCTTCAGTGCACATTCTCCAGTGTATAGTATAATAAGAACAAGGTTAATCCAGCAGACAGCAATGTCCATATTTTTACTCTGTTCATCCCTTTGTATCATAATGGTTATTGCTTGAAAACAGATAAGAGCCATAATGATGGCATTAAAAAGTTCACTTGTCACCAAGTCAAAGATGAATCCTTGGAATTTATTCTGTGGATGAAAAAGGAAAGTTATAATAGCCTTATTAAAGGGTTATACATACATACATATTGTCTGTAGTTTTATAATTCCCCCCTCCTAGCATAAACAGGAAAATAAGTGAGGGCCTAAGTTTTTTTTTTAAGATTTTTTAAATAATAATTTATTTTATTTTTGCAGTGTTCCAAGCTTCATTGGAGGGCCCAAGTTTTTACCAAACTATAATTATAGTGTGTATAGTCAAAGCAAATAACCCAAACGTTGTTAAAGAACATATTTTTAAGTTCTGTCAAAAGCATTTGTGAAGAATTTCAAAAACATATTTTCATTTTTAAAAAATAATATACAAACGAAACTTTTTATGAAGTTTGAAAAACAAGTCTAGATGTTTTCTTACTCCTGGGCGTTGGATTGTTCGTTCAGAGTCCTCACACAACAGCCTCCTCAGTGCACGGGATTGTTTCTTTTGTTTGACTGTTATAAAGATATTTGAGCCTCCTTGGTAAAGAAATTAAAGAAAAAGATATGAAAATCACATTGAATCTAAATTTTACCTTATCATTAATAGACATTTTGGAAAGCTTGGTAATTATTGATTTGAGCTTTTACCAAGGGCAGAAAGCAATGCTCTAAATCACATTTAACTATGTCTGACTTTTTGCACACAAATCCACATTAAGCACATGTAGAATATATGGAAATGACTGATATCAGTGATATTTTGGTGCACTTTCTTGTGAGCAGTCAACGCTTTTTAAACTTTTCAATCTCCTGAGGGCTACTTCATGCTAATATAAACATCAGGAATTATTACTGCCCTAAGTCAGAACTCAGTCACTTAAATTAGATAAGAGTCATGAATTGGGAGTCCAGAAGCAAATCCTAGGATGCTATCCCATTGGGTTGAAGTCCCAAGAAGCTGAAGCATCCAATCACATGCATACCTGAACGCTGTTCTCCTAATCCCATCTAATTAGCAGAGACTGAATGGTTTGTTTCCCAGATTCTGTACACAGCTGAACTTTGATGACATGGCTGAAGATAGAATTTCAACACTAGACTATTCTTTCCTTTGACTTTTTCAGAGGCTTTCCTATACCTCTAGAGAGTAGATCTCTGTGGTTAAATAAGCCGACTTAAAGGACTTTTGAGGTCTTTGCATTTGTAGAGGCCCTGGAAGGAAGTCTTGTGTGGAGATGGCACCAGTCAGGTTGTTCGGTTCTGTCTCTGAATTCTCTCCTACTTGTTTCAAGCACTCCTATTTAGGCCATATATTTAGGATTTAGGATTCTCTCTAATTCTAGCTGGAAAAGCTACTGTGCTGACAAAGATGTCTATGTTGGTTATGACTCTGAATCTTTGAACATATCAGACAATAAAATGTGTAGCTTATTTTTCTTGAACATACTACAATATTACTTGTTTGTCAGCATGCCATTTTTACAAGCATATATATAAACACTAGTAACTTTTAGCCTTTAAACTTGTCCGTTTACATTTGAATATAGAAAGCAATGTAAAGATGAACACTCTATCAATATTCCTCAATATGCAGGAATATCAATATGTTTTTTTTTAGCTAAGTGCCAAATAAAAATGATATTAAGCTGAATCACAAACTAATTATTTTAAGCAGGACATTTTTATAAATGCGTTTGATTTTCTCAGGCATTAATGAAAAAAGAATATTTGTACTTATCTTTATATTATGCTCGTTGAAATTAGCAATAATAACACCGATCAGCATACTCAAAGGAAGAAATAATCCAATAATAATAAAGTTGATAAAGTAGCAATACATGAAGGTGTTGTCTTCAAAATTAGGTTGCCTATTTACCTAAATTTAAGTTAAAAAAAAAGCAAAATAAGGTAGGGCATAGCAGATTTTTAGGGCATAGCAGATTTTGGGCATACAAAAAGCATTCTCTATGATATTATAATGATAGTTATATGTCATTACACGTTTGTCCAAACCCGTAAAATGTACAACACCAAGTGAACTCTAAGGTCAACTATGGACTTTGGGTGATTATGACGCGTCAATGTAGGTTCATTCTTGGTGAGCATGTGCCCCTTTCTGGTGAGTGGTGTTGATAACACACTATGCATGTGTGGGGACAGTGGGTATATGGGGAATCTCTATACCTCCCTCCCAATTTTGTTGCAAACCTTAAACTTCTCTAAAAAGCAAAATATTTTAAAATAAAAATAAATTAAAAAGTAGAAAAATTTGGAAGCATAATATTGATACACTAACTTTTTAAAACAAAATTTATAAAGCAGTCTACAACAAGAAAAACCAACAATTCTACACGAGGTGATGTTTCCACTTTGTTCTTTGGTGAAGTGAAAGTGCTTTGGTGAAGTGCTTTGTTTATTTGGATTTTAAAGTTTACTGCATTGGTTCAATAATAGTAAGGAAGTCTGATAATCTTTCAAATGGGCCTACTGGGCTTCAACCACTGTACAAAATCCTGGAAGGATTTCATTTTCAGTGACATACTCAATCCGAAATGTATTTAATTTCTATCTAGCATAAGCATTTGCTTTTAACATGTTATTTATTCTGTAATTGTTGGTACCCTGCTCTTGAATTGAGAAAATAACTTTGCCTTGAACTTTAACAATGGATCTAAGATGATACTGTACTTACACCAATAGAATCAACTGCTGAATTCATAATAGTGATCCATCCATTAAATGTTGCCTGTAAAAATGGCATGTATTTAATTCTTATGGAAATCTTAAGCTTCATGGCAAATAAAATGTAAAACTCAATCTGTTATTAATATAATAAAGCTTGATTAGTAAGGCTGACCACATTTAGTAATTGAGACCATTATCATTTTTATTACTGCATTTATATTGTCTATTAACGTGAATTTAAAACCACTTAGCTTCATTGTAGTAGCTTAATTGTAGTTGATAACAAAATATTATGAGATAAAAAAAAAATATTATGAGATAGTATAATTAGAAAGAAAGAGGTATATAGATAAATGGTAAATAGATATATGTGGCCCATGTGTCATTTTTTACTGTAACTTCTATATATGTGCTTTTCTATGGGGGAGGTAAGACAAGAATGAATGATTTATCTCATTTCTGTTAGATGTTGGGTGACTGAAGAGCCACAGCACTAAGTAGAAACAAACAGTAGTATCTTGAGGTGGACCAAAAATTGTGACCCTATTACCTTATCAATGATGGAAGAAATAGGGTTCCAGTATCTGCCATTTCCCCTGTCAATCCTACCTTCCTGTGTACTTCCTTCTCTCAGCAGAGCAGGGTCTGTGTTTCACTTTTGTCTTTCCAAATAAGCCTGGTTTAGCAGGTCCCATAATATGTATCTACTAATAATTGCTAAAATACATTATAACCAATTCTAATAATCACCCATATTTTGTCCTTTATGTCCATTGATAATATGAATGAGCATATAAAAACATTGATTAAAAAAAATCAGAAGTGAACTTACCACTTGAAGCAGTGAAAGGAAACCATTTCCAACATTATCAAAGTTCATTTTTGCATTCTCCCATAGCATGGATTCATTAAACACAAGGCTTTCACACTGACTCTTATTTACAACTTCAGATATTGGAAACCTTTCTCCACTTGTTGGGTCAATGCATTCATAGAACTCGCCAGCAAACAATTGAACTCCTATGATGCTAAAAGCCAGCCAGATCATAAAGCAGACCAGAAACACATTCAAAGCAGGTAATGTTGTTGTTATCAAAGCTCTCACAACCACCTGGCATATAATAAAAAACAAACAGGTAAACTTTAGGTAAGAAATGTGAAATCACTTTAGTTGGAAAGACTAAATGTAATGTCATATAGAAATAACAAAAAAAGGGGGCGCCTGGGTGGCTCAGTCGTTAAGTGTCTGCCTTTGGCTCAGGTCATAATCCCAGAGTCCCAGGATTGAGCCCTGCATTGGGCTCCCTGCTCGACGGGAGGCCTGCTTTTCCCTCTCTCACTTCCCCTGCTTGTGTTCCCTCTCTAGCTGTGTTTCTCTCTGTCAAAGAAATAAATAAAGTCTTCTTTTTTTTTTTTTTAAGATTTTATTTATTTGACAGAGAGAAACACAGCCAGAGAGGGAACACAAGCAGGGGGAGTGAGAGAGGGAGAAGCAGGCTTCCCGCCAAGCAGGGAGCCCGATGTGGGACTCGATCCTGGGTCTCCGGGATCATGACCTGAGCTGAAGGCAGTTGCTTAACTAACTGAGCCACCCAGGTGCCCCAAATAAAGTCTTTTAAAAAAAAGAAATAACAAAAAATGGCCATCATTAAAGATTTAATAGGCCACATGCCAATATTTGAATAGTCTAAATAATAAATTTTATTTGAAAAATATTCATGAAAAATTCAGATAGTCTCAAAACTTTTGTACTAAAATAATCACTAAAAGGCAACAGAATTGATTAACAAAATAATTATTTCACGGATTCAACATGTCTATCAACTTCCTGTCTTGTGCCAGAAAGACAACTGAACCTATGTGAATATATGAGCATGTATTAGCTAGAAAGTGCATAAAATGAAAAACATACCTACATGTAAGTTTTACTGATTCTAAGTTTTGGGAGGATTCACCTACAAAGCAGATGCTGAAGTGGCAGGGGAAATAAAAGGAAGACCAAGAGATCATAGATCAATAAAGTCAAGGCAAGAGGCGAAGTCAAGGAACACTGAATGGGCAGCTGGAGCTTGCAAAATCAAAACCTCCTCACTGCACCACTCTACATCACTGGTGAGCCACTGCAGAGTGGGAAGCGTGGGAAATAAATCTACCACCTTGACTTGAATAACAGTAATAGTCCAGAATCACCGTCTCCATTTCTTTAACTCTCTTCTCTCTCGAATATTATAATCAGAATTTTATTCTTATCACTCCACTATTGCTGGTATGGCAAACGTAAGCCAGTTCCTACAGCCAACAGAAATTTTCACTCTTTGCTATTTCTTTATCTTTTCCTTAACATTTACATTTTTGCCTCCTTTCCTCCCAACCTCACTTCTTCACTTTTTTTTCATGAGGCACTATTGATTCTCTTGGCTGCAATTCTATCCTTCCTTCCCTCAGACATTACTAACTACATATCCTTTTTTGTTGTTATTGTTCGTTTGTTTATTAACATATAATGTATTATTTTTTTCAGGGGTACAGGTCTGAATCATCAGTCTTACACAACTCACAAAACTCACCATAGCACATACCCTTCCCAATGTCCATCACCCGACTGCCACCCTATCCTTCCCATTTGCTTCCCATCCAGCCACCCTCTGTTTCCTGAAATTAAGAGTCTCCTATGGTTTGTTTCCTTCCCTGGTCCCATCTTATTTCATTTTTCCCTCTCTTCCTCCCATGGTCCCCCAGAAAGAAACTGAGGGACTTGGAGGGAGGGGGTTGGAGGGATGGGAGAGCCTGGTGGTGGGTACTGGGGACACCTAAAGCATGGAGCACTGGGTGTGGGGAATGGGGACTGAATCTTGGAACACTACATATCCTTTTTGCTGTATTTTCTTGCTGATATTCCTTAGTCTACTGGCTTTGAATATTTTAACTCTTTTTTTAAAGATTTTATTTATTTATTAGAGAGAGTGAGTGAGAGCATGAGAGGAGAGAAGGTCAGAGAGAGAAGCGGACTCCCCACGGGCCTGGGAGCCTGGATCAGGACCTAGCTGAAGGCAGTGGTCTAACCACTGAGCAACCCAGGTGCCCTGAATATTTTAACTTTTAACTGTGCTTTCAGTAACACTTCATTTTATTTCTAAAACTAAGTCACAGATCCTTTGTTGGTACTTTAGATATTTTGAGAGGCCCACTGATACTTCTAAAGAAAAAAAAATATTCTGCTTATCCAGAAAATACACTTATGTAAGAATAAAAGCAGCAAATATAGTTGATGCAAATATTTCAGTAATCAGAGCACGCAAGATTGGAGCTTATTAAATATATAAAGCATGAATTTTGTCATCATGTGACTCCTTAAGTAATCATGTGACTCCAAAGATATATTTTCAGAAATCATTCAACTACAGAACTTCCAGAGGTTAAGATGAAGTTTAAGATCTGAATCTATAATAGAACAGAACAGAGAGTCTAGAAATAAACCCATACTTATACGGTCAATTAATCTCTGACAAAGGAAGCAAGAATATACAATGAAAAGACAGTTTCTTCAGTAATAATTCTAGGAAAAATTTTGAGCAGCCACATGCAGAAGAGTGATACTGGACGCTTTCTTATACCATTTAACATAGATAATTTTCTTATTATATCCTATATATATTGACAATGTGGCATACTGTAATATTAAGCAAATAGGCAGGTTAATGATAAATAATCTATGTTAATGAAAAATGCAAGAAAATATTGATGTGTGATTATGAAATGAAAGGTAAAAATAGATTTTTTTCTGCTATTTCTGCACACAGTTGATCACTGTATTTTACATAATTATACTATCTGTGGTGGTCATCAACTCTGTTTTCTTCATTAGGTCAAGCCATAGGGGGTGGATTTCCATTTTAGGCCCCAAAGATTGAACATTAGTTGTTTTACTTGGCTCAATCTGTTAGTTTTTCTCACAATGTTCAAAAGGGGTTTTAACATGTTAGTGAGGGAGAGAGGGCAAGAATTCATAATTTGTTATATGTGACTTAAAAAACAACTAATTTATTTTAAAATTCACTTTTATTCAGTATAATTACTTAGTGTGTACAATATTCCTATAACTTTAAACAGCTAGGTAATCAAAGTTTCATTTTCTATCAGTTATATTTTTAACATTGCAATAATTTTATTAATACTCATAGACATCCATGTGGGCTAGAATGGTATTACCTTTTGAAACTTTATATTCTCTTCCAACTATTAAGGTTTTTCTTCTTATTTTCATGATTTTTCATATCTTATGAGCAATAACGACTTAAATCTTAATAAGTGTATCTCATATAGCTTTCTTTCACATATTAAAATAGTAGAATATAAGGTTTTTGCATTAATATTATTAATGATGCAAATGAGAAGACTATGAAGATGAAATTTGTAGAAGTTCAGTAATCTTAAATAGAAATCTACACATTAGCTTAGAAACTTTTTCTTACCTTCATTCTTTCAAATTGAGATAGAACTCTGAGTGCCCGAAGGAATTTAATAGAAATAAGCGGTTTGAATTCCTCCCGAGATTTGCCTATTAAGCTAAGACAGAACACCTAGATATATTTAAGGAAAAAAAAAGAGTTAATAGGGTTTAATTTTTACTTAAAACATCATCAAAATAAACTTGCATATATTATAAAAAAGATGAACAGTTCAAACCTTACCAAGAAATATGAAAAAGATTTAAAGTATATTTTCATGTATCTTAACAATGACATAGAAGTGTATAAGAAAATAACTTTGTGTTAAAATTATTTTTAAAAAGATAAATATTTTTGGTAGGAATATATATTACTGAGATAAACAAAAATCTGTATTTGGCATACTTTATGATTAACGGTTAATATCTATATCAATTTTTAATTTGAAATTAGATCATGAATAAGTTTCATGATTTTTTGCCATCTAGTAATAATATACTATGTAGTCATAAAAGCAAAATTTGGAATATATTTACATATCAATTCATTCATAAATACGGTTAAGATAATAGAATAGGATTTCAGAGAAGAGGCATCAAGGAGGACATGCATATTTTTAAATACAAATACAAATTACAAAAACGTATACAAAGATACTAAGGTGATGTTTTTAAAGTAAGCATATGCATTTACGTTCGGGGCACCTGGGTGGCTCA
This sequence comes from Spilogale gracilis, assembly GCA_004023965.1. Classification (NCBI taxonomy): domain Eukaryota; kingdom Metazoa; phylum Chordata; class Mammalia; order Carnivora; family Mephitidae; genus Spilogale; species Spilogale gracilis. The sequence continues at coordinate 9,820 of PITA01018760.1, forward strand.
GTGGGTAAACATTTGACTCTTGGTTTCAGATCATGTCATTATCTCTGGGTCATGAGGTTGAGCCCCATGTCTTAGGCTCCATGCTCGGTGCGGACTCTGCTTGGGGATTTTCTCTTTCCCTTTCCCTCTGTCCCTCCCCCTGCTCTCCCTCTTTCTCCTTCTAAAATAAATAAATAAATAAATAAATAAATAAATAAATAAATAAATAAATAAACCTTTTTAAAAAATCGATCAGGATTAGTAAATGTTAACAGAGATTGAGCAAGATGGTAGAGTTACAATTAACTTTTAAAGTATCTTCATATTTTCTGTATTTTCAAGGTAGCATAAATGAAAAAATTGTTCTTTTTTATGCTATACTAAGAGATGGTCTTAAAGTGAACTTTGAAGTAAGCATGTAATTTATGTAAGTGTGGCGGGATGTGGGCACATTAGAACAATGACGAGGAAAGAGGAAGGCAGGTTGAAAGTATAGCGTGATTTTGTTGGAGTAGAAGATTAACTTGCAATAATTTACTTAGAGGCCAGAGACCAGATATTGTAAGTCATCTTCTTTATACAGTGAAAAGCTTCAGTCATTGCTTATAGGATAGGAGTCATTTGTTCATTCCACAAAAATTACAGAGTACCTATTATGATACATGGATTGTTCCAGGCATTGAGGTTAAAAAGAGAACCATACTGGGAAAACAATTCTTCACTACAAGAGCTAACCTTTCAGCAGGGGGAAGACGAACAATCACAATGAATAAACAATTAATTTCAATTAATATATAATATTAATAGGTGATATAGAGATGAAGAAAGCAGGGAAAGGATAAGGGAACATTGTAGTGGATGCAGTTTTAAATACAGTAGTGCAGAAAGACCTAACCAGCATTTTTATGTGAGCAGGCATAAGTGAGGTGAGCCAGCCAAAGCTCCCAGTGGAAGGAAAAATAAGTGGAAAAGGGCTCAGATGGAAGTCATTTAGGCATACCTAAAGAACTTCAGGAAGTTCAGTGCTGATGGAGCAGTCTGTTGACTGGGATGGGGGAACGGAGAGTAGTAGGAGATAAGACTGGATCGCGTAGAGACTTGTAAGCTTTGACTGCAGAGAATGCAGGTTTTTACTCTGAGTGAGATAAGGTGTGTACTGGAGGATTTCAAGAAGAAAAGAGAAATGAGGGGGCTTCTATTTTACAACAGTAGAATGCATGTAGTTCTATGTGGAGAACAGAATGTAGGTGTGCAGAGGTGGAAGCTGGGATCCAGGCTGAAATCTGTTGCAGGGATCCAAATGTGAACTTTTAGTAGCTTGGATCAGTGTGCTGGATGGTGAAGGTTATGGGAAGTAGTCTAATTTTGAATATATGATTTAAAAATCGAGCCAGGGGCGCCTGGGTGGCTCAGTTGGTTAAGCGACTGCCTTCGGCTCAGGTCATGATCCCAGAGACCCAGGATCAAGCCCCACATCAGGCTCCCTGCTCTGCGGGAGGCCTGCTTCTCCCTCTCTCACTCTCCCCCTGCTTGTGTTCCCTCTCTCGCTGTGTTTCTCTCTGTCAAATAAAAAAAAAATTTTTAAAAAATAAAATAAAATATTAGGATAAGACGATAAGAACAAATGCTAAGGATTATAAATGAAGGTATAGGAATTTTAGTAACTGAAAATGTACAGAGAGAAGAAAAAAGGAAGATAAAAATAAATGCAAGAGTTAAGTGAGACTCTGAGTAAAGATGAAAATCAAACAATAAACTTTAAAATTTTTCTTTAAAATACATACAAGAACAACCATGAAGTCTAGCTTGTACCAGCCATTACTGAAATAGGCTTTAAAACCATATGCCATCCATTTGAGAAGCATTTCCAGAATGAAGATGTAAGTGAAGATCATGTCAGCATATTCTAATAAGATTTTAATTGTCTTTCTCTGGTCAATATATATATCCTCAAAAGCCTGTGGGTAAAAAATTTAAGGATTAGTGTACAGGCAATTTCTAAAAAATCTTCGGCATAGAGAGGAATGAAATGCCCTCCCTAGTAAGCAGATGGGGAGCCAAGTTATAGGTCGTAGTTTTAAGAGCTGGTTCACTTTGTTTGGATTTATTCACATAATCCTTAAGTATCATTTTCTGATCCCATACCCATAGTAGATATCATTAATTGGTCCCAGAACTTCTTACATGGACTGAACTTTGCACCACAGTGATCAAAAAAACTTCTCTCAAGTTAGTTAATCACACTTAATATAAGAGGTGGAACCTTTACTCACATCTGACTGGTTCTTATCTCTAACTCCATGTTGTCAACTCACAGATATATGCTAGGTGTTGATAGAGAAGTAAAGATTTCTTTTAATGTGTCTTCAGATATCCACACTGCTGTTACAAGCAAAGTCACATTATTTGTGCTGCAGAAATAATCAGGTAAACCAGTGGAAGCATATGAACATGAAATAAAACAATAATCATTTCTCCTAAGCTTCTTAGATTGAATAGGTCAAACTTAATTTTATTGTGGAGGATGCAAAGTCTGACAATGCCATTGATTTTATTTTGGCACTGAAAAAAGGCAAAAAAGGTGCCAAAAATGTCAGGCAGACTTATATCAAAGTGCATTCAAGACCAAAAACTAAATAAGAATTAGAATTATCCTATGGAAATAATGGTGTGATTCTTATAAGTCTAATGCTAAATAAAAGTAAATAAATCATTAAAGTAGAGTTACTTTCAATTGAACCAATTATGGAGTTAAGATGTCTATATAAACAAATCATAAATATCTAAAATATTATAAAGGACTTTATCACATGTATTTATCAAATAGTATATAATGCAAAAAAATATTAAAAAGATACACAAAAATCTCCAATTGAAAAAAAAAACATAAAAAATGGGCAAGACTAACCTATGGCATTTGAAGTCCACATACCAGCTACCCATGTAGAGTGTGGAAGTAATCATTACAGGTCGGAGTATGTGGTTCTAGAGTCTTGATAATGTTCTATTCCTCAAGCTAAGTGATAGTTAACATAGGTGTATTTACTTTGTAAAAAATTTTTAGCCTATACACTTAGAATTTCAACATGGTTCTCAGGATGTGTGCTAAATATCAATACAAAGTTTATTTAAGAAATGTATTTGGTGCAAAGTCTGGCTCCCAGCTGTGACTCCATTTTCTCCGCTCTGTACATTTCACAATTAACTATTTCTTGTGTATCCTTCTCTGATGCTCTTCAATCGAATACAAGAAAATAATATACATTCTATTTTTCTTTATTCCCTATGTAAAATGTAGCATGCCTCATTCAATATTAAATAAATAAAATAATTTCAAATTATATGAATGACATTGGGAAACATGAATCTTAATAGACATCTAACAGATATAGTTTGTTCTATATCTTCCTTTTTTCATTTATTACTGTATCTTGCAAAATCAGCATGCTTTTGTATTTTTTAAAAGATCTATTTATTTATTTTAGAGAGAGAGAGTGAGAGAGAGCAGGGGAAGGGACAGAGGGAGGGAATCCTGAAGCATGCTCTCTGCTAAGCATGGAGTCTGACCTGGGGCTCGATCTTAGGACCCTGAGATCATGACCTGAGCCAAAACTGAGTTGGAGGCTTATCCTTCTGAGTCACTAAGGCACTCCAGATTTTATATTTTTAAAATAGCTGCACAGTATCCCACTCGGAGACTGTACCATAGCATATTTAAACAATCACTTATTATGGACTGTTTTTGCTTTTCAATCTTTTTCTATTACAAATAATTCTTCAATGAATAGCCTTGTAAATGCCTTTAATACATGCTCAGATATTTATAGGATAATTTCCCAGAATTTGGGTTTTTGGGTCAATGGGTAAATACATTTTTGGTTCAAATGTCTTTGAAAGTATAGACAGCACATCTCTTTCCTGACTGAATTGGTATCGAGGTACTAGCACAGTACAACGGTATGTATGTGCACATTATTAAACTTTGTCGGATATATAAAACTTTATTAAAATAAGAATCAGGTATCTAACATTCGTTTTGCCACTGTCATTCATACATTTCAAAATTGTTTTATTTATTTAATTTTGAAAGATGCATATACAGATTTTATGAAACTGCAATATATGTCTTCCAGAAGCAAAATCACAGAATATGAACTTCATTGTTATAATAAGTTTTCTGGGAAAACTAATTTGGCATGATGACTTCAAGTAACAGACTTCAGATACATTTTTTCCCCATAAAAGTCTCACATACTTACTTACCAGAGCACCTGTGCTGAGCAGAGTGACAAGGCCAATGAAACACTTAAAACAATTGTTTTCCACTATCTTGCAGCAGGTTTTCCTTATGTTCTGCCAAATCCTTCCTTTCTTGGATCTTCTACTAAGTTGGCCAGGTGAAGATCTTCGTTTATAACCTGTCAAGAATGAAACTGCTAAGAAGAAAAATCTTGAAAAGTCATGAAAAGGAAATATCTAAAACTTTCTACCATATGCTTTAGCAATTAGTTATTTAAAGAATCTAACACAGGTGCTCTCTGACTTACAAACATTTGATTTTTACCCCACTTTCTGTGACCAGTACAGTCATTGAGGAAAGAAAAGAAAAACTTAACTTGTGAGTAGTTTGGGAACAGGAGGAGGAAGGAAATTGTGAAAGGCAGAGATAACTTAGAACATCCCCTAGTTTTGTGGGACAGAGTCAGAGAACAGAATTTTACAGAAAATTACAAAATTTAATTTTGTAAATTAAAATTTACAAAAAACAAACAGCCTCCTCCCTAAAAAAACAATTAAAAAAAACACAACATCCATTCACATACAACATCTACATATCACATTTTGGTATGATGCTCAAAACTTCATTCTCTGAAGATTCACATAGCGTAATAAACATTCCCATTTAAGGGCACAGATAGTTACAAAACGTTAAGAAGTATAATACTAGCTAAGTCAGTTAAATTGATGTCAGGTCTTAAGTGGCTGAGAACAGGGATTCTGACTGAGACTATCTGAGGAGCTCCCCTGGATTACAGAGTACTTTGTGGGTAGGGGACATGTGCATGGGTTGAACTCCACTTTCTGGTTAAGAGAGTTAGCAAAAAGAAAACCTGAGACTTGAGAAGACAGTGCTTAACAGGTGAGAAAATGAAGAAAGAGAGGTGGGTGAAGGTTAAAGTCTATGTATTTCATTTTAGAATTTTACCTACTGTCAATTTATACATCTTTGGTAAAAAAAAAAAAAGCATCAGAAATGTTTTCTCCTTTGTCTTGAATGATACAGTCCTAAAAGTTGAGCTACTGAGAGCAATTCTTGTTTTTAATACAGGAATTTGAGCATTTAGCAGTTATCATTCTGATGATTCCCAATGTCCAGAACCTAATTAACTGTTAATTTTATAGGAAACTAATTGGAATTGTAAGTTATCAAGACATGTATGTTACAGAGACACCTGGGTGGCTCAGTGGTTAAGCAGCTGCCTTCAGCTCAGGTCATGATCCCAGGGTCCTGGGATCGAGTCCTACTTGGGCTCCTTGTTTGGCAGGGAGCCTGCTTCTCCCTTCACCTCTTGTGCTCTCTCTACCTCTCTGACAGATAAATAAAAAATCTTTAAAAAAAAAAGACATGTATGTTACATATATCATGAGTCAATCAACTGACTGAAGCATTATACATTTCTTCATATTCATGTGGGATATAAAAACAAATCACCATTATATGATTTGCTTTCCTATGAAAGATACAGGAGGTTTTCATATGAGTATTTTGAATATTGACTGTATTCCAGAAGCATAAAAATACACATACATGCACACATGAATGCATACTACACATACCCATTACTTAGTCAATCTTTTTACCAATCCTGTAAGTTTTATTATTATCCTCAGTTTACATATTAGGAAATGAGCCTGAGGGAAGGAAAGTAAAAGCTAGTTAGTGGTGGGCTGGGATTTAAATTCAGGCTATCTGGTTCCAGAGTCAAAGCTCTTAACTACTGTATTAAACTTCCTAGGAAAAAGGTCCTCTCCCTCTTTTCCAAATGTTGACTTTTCTATTGACATTCTCTATAAATTTTATCAGGATTCCTATAGGCGTGTGTGTGTGTGTGTGTGTGTGTGTGTGTGTGTGTGTGTGTGTCTCCCTTAACCAAATTAATAAACTCTAATTAAAATATATCCTATAGTATTAGTTAGGCTAAGAGAAATTTAGTCTAATTTTTTCTTACCATTTTTCAGATGCTTTGGCTTCTCACGTTCATAAACCATTTCTTCTTCTTCAGAGATGGCAATGTCAACTGTACTGCATTCCGATGAGCTAGATTGCTTTACCTTCTGAAAAGTAAAGTCCCACCAATAAAGCTGTGATTAAAGCTTCTCACTGGAGTTCAAGTTTATTTCATTTTCAGAAATAAGAAAAATTGTATACAGAAAGATTTTATCAGGTTTAAAGAGCTTTTAAGGCTAACTTCATGACCGACATTAAAAGGCAGACATATCTCTGTGAATTGAAGTTTTAAAAAATTAAAATTTAAGAAAATTAATTTAATTTTAATTAAAAATTGAAATTTATTAATTAAAGGTAAATAAAATTTAAAATTTAAATTTAAAAATTAATTAAAATTTCATTTAAGCTAAAATAATTAACATTCAGTTCATAACACTGTTCTCCTTAAAGATGTATAGGATACTGAATCTCTAGTATCCAAAAGGCTTTGAGTTTCAAAGCTCTCTTGAAGTCATTCACAAGCTTTCCATATATGTCATTTCAGCTAGATGAGCATTATCAGAATAAATTATCCCTTGATGCTAAAGATGGATAGACAAGAGTGCACTTAGTTTGTATTGTAAAATCCAGTCCAGACATTCTTGTGTTTACCATCATAGGACAGATGTGAGGTTATCTTGAGGTAAAATGAGGAAATGGCCCAAGGAACAAGGGTCAGGAAGAGACCTTGCAAAGTGGTACTAGCCCAATGGAGAGAGGCTATTTTCATTCTTTCTCACTCTGCTCTTGACTGAAGTTCAAGCCTGGATAGCATGAATAACCATGAATTTGTATATGAGGTAATAATGCCTGTGACATGCATGGCTTTTATCTTAAATCATTTTTAAAGATGCTTTATTTTACTTTATATTTGTATATACTCAGTATCACTTTATTTTAAAATAAATATATAACACAACATTCTTTAAAATGACCAAGATCCTAAGTTTAGTAAGGAAGATTATTTTCTGATTAAAAAATAAGGTAAATGTATTAAAAAATCTGTGAAAAACAGTCTTATTTCTTAAAAATTAAGGAAAGATCTAAGTAGAGTATATCAAAAGAAAAATAATAAATATCGTGTCCTACTATTGGTCTTATCCACAATAAATGTCAAAGAGATATAATTAGGAAGCTCTGTTTGCCTGTCTGTAGACCTTACATGGCCAATTGTCAATAAGACATTTGGTGCTCAATTAAAAAAATATATCCATCAGGAGATTACTCTTAAACAAATTGCTTTTATTACTTCAATTCCTCATATTTTCTTTATTTCTGATAAAATAAAGGCTGTATCAATGTACTGATTTGAAAGTAAACAATAAATAAATGAATATTATGTAATGCTTGGGCCTTCAATAAATGAAAATTATACACCTTATATTTGTGTTATTTTAGAATTTTTACATAAACTATTTGATATGATTTTTCCAAATGTTTTTAGTATGCATTATTCTAAATTTAAAAATAAACCAATTGGGATTCCAAATTATAAATAATTTTATTAGAAGACTACTTAATAGCATGGTAAAGTGACCATGCTATACCTCTACATTATGAAAAAAGTTATAAAACCCAATGTAAAGTTTGATGTTACTTTTATAACTATATAAATTTAGTTATGTTGCAACTAAAAAATGGCTGGAAGTTTAAATACCAAAGAAAAACAATGAATCTCAAAATATTAAATTATTAAATGACATGTGACTTTATATCCTTCGGTTTTTTAGTAGATCAGCATCCTAAAGTACTCCTGAGTTGTGTAATCTTAAAAATGTCTCAATTAAATATGTAATGAAATATACAGATAACTGAATAAATCTGAGTAGCTAATCAATCAACAGGACCGAATAATTATGCAGCATAAATTACAACTCCTGAAACCTCACCATTTACAATTATATTTAGTGTCATGTTTCCTATATAGGTTTATATCCCAGACTTTCTAATGAGATTGGCAAGAAGTTTCCAGAGCATCTCAATATGACGTACTGTGATAAATAGCAATTTTACGCAGAAGCAGACTGTAGTCAAATTTTTAAGTAAAGATATATAAGTGTAGCTGGAGAAGAGTTTTCCCTGTTTTCTAGAAATGGTATTAATTAAAGGAAGATGAACCTAAAAATACTGGGTATGTTAAGGAGTCAAAGTATTTCTCTAACACAAAGATAGATGCCTTCACTAGGATCTGGAAGGATTTTGAATAATTGCAATTCAACTCCTGTTAGGCCAATTTGAGAAGTTACTGCAGAACAGCTGTTAAGCTGGAAGAGATCTGGGAGACAAGATGGGGCCAGAGATTTTTGGGAGGATGTGGAAAGAGATATTGTCTTCCCCTCCCCAGTGCCTGTGAGTGATCTGAGATGGTACAATGCAAGTACCTCCCTATTGAGATACAATGTAAGAAGCTCATGGAGCAGATGTGATCTCTGTAAATGTAGCTTTTTATTAAATTACACCTCTTGCTAAGATACAGTACTTGCAAATGAAGTCGCTGATTGATTCCAGTAGGGTTTACATTTTAGAGGCTGAGTTAACAGCAATATCTATGCTTCTTTGAATGTGTTGGGGTTTTTTTTTGTCGTTGCTTTTCTGTTTTGTTTTGTTTTGCTTGTCCCAGAATTGATAAAGCTCCACACTGTTCACAATTCAAGTTGGTGGATTTTCTTTATTCTTTCTGTCCATCTCAATTATGTATGTTAGAGTAAATGTTGCAGAAATAAAATGATAAGAATCTTAGAATTTTAGCAAGTAAGAAAGCATTTTAGCCCTCCTGTAGTCCAGTTTCACATTTCAAAGATGGTAACACCCAGGAGAGTTTAATTTCTCTGATAATACACATTGATTTTAAAAACTTAAGTTTCTTCAATATGCTTTACATCATCCCATACTGTCTGCTTATTGATTTAGTGAATTTTGTAATTACATTATCTAATTTTACTAAGTGTTCACTATAGACTGGGCATTGTTCTATGGACCACTGAACTATTTTTCTTAGTCTTATCCTCCCTAAGAAATAGATTCGATTTTATCTGAATTAATAGACAAGGAAACTGAAGCTTAGACAAGTTAATTAACTTAATCAGGAGCATACAATCAGGAGCAAGGAGTGCTATAGCTAGGTTGACTGGGTTCTCTAACTCTGAAACTTCAACACTAATTCACTGTTTTACCAATAATGTCATAAATCAACAATAAGCAATCAGAATATCCAAACATCTTACCTCTTTGCTGCTCCCATCACCCGACTTGCTTTGAACCTCCTTATTATCCAGATTTTCTATATCAGATTCTCCTGAAGCAATTGGTACAGTTTCTGAGGTACTAGGACTGGGGATAAGTGATTGATTCTCATTTTCAGTCATTGTGTTTTTCTCTGTGCCACTGCTTTTTTCCTTATCCTTGAGGAAATCTTGAGTGTTGCTTAATTCAGAAAGGGTGTGGTCAGAAATATTCTCTCTAACATACATAGCGTTTACATTGTCCATTGTTTCCTTTGAAACATTTTGGGTTTTGCATAATATTTTAGACAGCACATAGTTTATTCCTTTCTGAATCTTCGCCACTGCACGCTGGAGATTTTTTGCTTCATCATCCTCTTCAGTCGTTGCAGGCTTGTATGAACTAAATGAGTTCACCAATGCCAGAAACAGGTAAATTATCTAAATGAGGAAGTAAATGAGGTTAGGTTTATCTCATTTTTTGTTTTCTCCTAAACAATAAGACATCTTTTTTAAAAAGTTGACCTGAGATCTGTAAACAGAATACAAATTATGATGTTATTTAGGCTACGTGGTTCTTACAGGTCAGGTCAGGTGCTGTGCTAAGAGTTTGTACAGCCAGAATTCATCTGAGGGTCACAACATTCTATGACATATCATTTTTTTCTCTCTTATAGATGAAAAAGACAAGGCTTATAGGTGTTAAATTCTAAGGTCACGTCGATTGGACTCACGTCTGTCTCATTCCAATGTTTGTTTTCCTTCATTAAGCCAGGCTACCTCTTCCAAGATGACATCTTCATGGGTTCTGCAAACCCACAAGGAATATCACAGGGAGAGAGCTAGTCCGGGTTCTGAAACCAGCATCTAAATTTTCTTGTGACATGCTAGCACAAGGACTGGATAAGTTAGTTGGTTCTCTGTAGTAATAAATTTGGTTAGATAAGAAAGAGATAAATGATGAAAGAATCATTCCTAATAGTTGTAAGAAATATTTGAACTCAAGGACAGTGTATATTTTGACTTTTATTATCACTGAAAGATATGATCAAGCCACGCTTAGTTTCCAGAGAATCATATTTTTATCTTCTTTGCAACTGTAGGACATAGATAGCATTTTTGGAGTTTAGAGTTGGAGATTCATATTGATAATTCTCTTAGGCTTAAAATAATAATTTGAGCATCTTGTTTGTTATGGAAGTTTTTCTGCATCTTTTTGGCTATCTGAGCTTTTTATGATTTAATTTCCTTTGTTTTACATATTGTTTTTAATGGGCAAAGTTCAAATGACATACATTATGTTTAAGAATATACATATATATATAACTTACATATATATATATATGCTAATATCTGTAAGTTTACTTACAGATAACATGGACAGGGGCTCTATGGCCCTTGTATGAATTACATTACTAGGATTCCTATCATTCTTTTTTTTTTTTTTTTAAGATTTTATTTATTTGACAGAGAGAAACACAGCCAGAGAGGGAACACAAGCAGGGGGAGTGAGAGAGGGAGAAGCAGGCTTCCCACAGAGCAGGGAGCCCGATGTGGGACTCGATCCCAGGTCTCTGGGATCATGACCTGAGCCAAAGGCAGTCGCCTAACCAACTGAGCCACCCAGGCACCCAGGATTCCTATCATTCTTAAAAGACAATGAGTTCAGGATGTTAAGAGGCAACACCAAATATAATTTAAGGTTGTTGGTTGTTTCTTTTCCTTCCTTTGGTTAACAGGCATGGTGAGAAATAAGGAAAGGATGTTAGGTAAAAATTTCATCGCTGTAAGCTTCATGTGAGCAGGAACCAAGTGTTCTCTTAAGGAGACAACTAGCACAGTACTAGGCACAAAATAAGTGATAAATACATATTTGTTGAAAAATTAATTATGGAATGAAGGAAAGAATGGATTCTGTGACAGGATTTGGGCAAGGAAAAATTTTGCTACAATAGTTGTATTTTTAAGAGCTTATAATCTAAGATTTCTTATATATAAACACACATACCGTACACACAATACTGGCAGATTTACATATATAATAAAAATGTTAAAAGGGTGACAATGAAATTCAAAATGCCCTGAACTATGGTATAAAGAAAAATTTTGCAATACCACAAGATGCTACTGTATTATTCAAGTGTGCTCTGGATTAAAAATAGTCCTTTTAAAGGATTAAAAATGAAAACAGAATGTGTAAATTACCAAACTGTAGAGGACTACTTCTTATTTGAGCATGAATAAAGAAGGAAGTGGGAAACACAAAGATTATATTACATAAGTTCAGAGTAACTTTGTTCTAGTCACAGTGCTTCTATAATGAGATTCAAAACATTTTGTTTTTTGTGTTAAAGATAAAAGACAAAATACTGAAATGAAATATAAAACAAAACATTTAAATGTCTCCCCTAATATTTGCCCTCCCCTTTACCGTGAGGTGTCTATCTGTTAGGTGAGAATTGAGCAACTCTTATCAAAATAAAGTAGTATGGAAGAGAAAGAAGATTCAAGATTTACTTAAGTAATTATTTTTCAGGTACTTTTCATATATTTTGCAAGGATTTTCCAAGTATTTTTAAAGTACAAGTAATTATTTGATTAGTAATCAAGGAATTTAACATGTATGAAGGTTCTATTTTAATATTGTTCCAATTATATCTTAATATATATTTAATTTGGGAATCTGTAAATATGTAATGTACACATTTATCATCAATTTTTAATTTTCAAAAGCAACTGCATTTTATATTGTTTTCTATTTCTTTTGTTTTTATGTTTCTAGCCCTCAACCAGAGACCACAATTTTCTTGGTTACAACTACTTAAATTGCAGGCAAAAACTCTTGGAGGGTTTGCATAACTAAAACTTCTCAATAATGTTTAATTAGCAAAATGCTATAGATGTAGGAGCTATAGTTTTCTTGAGCTTCTAGAAAGTAAATATTTATGAATATTTATAGAATACCAGCTAATATAATTTAAGTTACAATAACTATATAAGGATTCTCCTATTAGAGATTGTCAGGCTTAAAGAGGCTGTGTAGGGCACCTGGGTGGCTCAGTGGGTTAGAGCCTCTGCCTTTGGCTCAGGTCATGATCTCAGGGTCCTGGGATCAAGGCCCGCATCAGGCTCTCTGCTCAGCGGGGAGCCTGCTTCCTCCTCTCTCTTTGCCTGCCTCTCTGCCTACTTGTGATCTCTCTCTGTCAAATAAAAATTAAAAAAAAAAAAAGAGGCTGTGTAATATGCACAAAGCCATTTTTTAAGCCATTTTAAGTAAATGACAGAACTGGAATTTGAACCCATGTTTCCTTAGATTTGAATTCCTTTTTTTCAACAACTCAACACTACATATAGCTATTTAAAAGCCACTTAAATACTAGCTTTTTATATGATAATGTTTTAAGGTTTCCATTGAAGGCTGAATCACTGATGGAATTTTGTTGGGCAAATAAGATAAAAATTTTTAAAAATGAGATATACTTCTTTTTATACCAATTTTGAGTTTTAGTGTGAAATTACAATGCTGTAATGCAATAAGCTGGAATTACAGGGGGAAAAGATCTATAGCCTTACAGATTCTCTCTCACATTTTTTTCCTTGCATTTACTGTAGTGTTATTATCATCATGATGTCCCACACATGGATGATTGTTGAGGGGAATAAAGTTTAAAAGATTCAGCAAGCCAGGCAATATGATAACCAATCAATTAGAAATGGAGGCTTGTGTAACTCCATTTTACCTAGAAATCTCTCTGCCTATTGATATCAAGTTTCTGAAGAGCAGGAATGAGAAAAATAAGAAGCAAAGTGGAGTTCAAAAATAAAGAAACAGAAGTACAATTGTATAACTACCTCAGCATTTTTCTTCTACGGGAAGTATGTGTGTTTGTGTGTGTGTATGTGTGTGTGTGTGTGTTAAATCAATAGCCATCAACCACGACCCTTCTTTTTGGGAACAGAAACTTACATTTCAGTTGGGAAATCACCCTTATCTCATTATTAGTTGTATGATTGGGCTTTGGAAAGATGCCAGCTCCAGCTCCAGGACAGGATTCTGAGTAGCTTAACATAATAATATGTTAATATATTCTACACCCTGCACAATAAATAAATATTCCATACCCTGAGCAATAGAGATTGGTTTACAAATAAACATGTGACTCAGAGCTAATAAGATAAGAGGAGAAATTTGCTGTGACTTCCAGGAAAGAAACAGAAATTTCTCTTCTATTAGACTTGGCATGATATGAATACAAGAAGCTTGAGACTGCAGCAGCCATATTGATAAAAAACAGGCTGCTAGCCTGCAAGGCGTAAACAGAAGACAGACTGGAGATACACAAAGATCTGTCTCTAATGACCTTGTTTGAACATATGTTTCATACCACAAATGAAGTGAAATCTATCTCTGGCATTCTGAGTTACGCATGCTGATATATATGTTGTTTTTTTTGTTTGTTTGTTTGTTTCAGCCAGTAAGAATAGGGTTATGTCAGTGGGAATTGAAAGTATACCAATAGCTACAGAGGCAGAGGTTATTGAAATATTTTTACACGTTGAGCCTTATTCTAGGCTTTGATGATATAGAAAATAGTCTCAATCCTTTCCTTTGTAAAACCTACTTTAATAAGGAAGGTAGAGACAAGTACATCAACAATTAAACATAATGTCAGCAGTGCTAAGTGGACTGGGGTTATAGCCAAGGTGAAATAGAAGCAATGAGGAAGGGCACCAATAGATACAATGGAGTCTAACCTGTGATTTTTTTTTCAGTCTTTTGGAAAATGTATTTGATCTCTATGACTTTATGAATAAAAAGCAAATGTTGATTTTTTTTTTCCTGTTAAGAGCAGTTTCCTTTTATAAGTCATTCCCTTTTCTTGGAAGAAGTGAAAGCTACTTACTCAATTCATGTAACAACAGCTCAATCACCAGGAATTTAAAAGTGATAGTTTTCCCTTTTAGTTAATGCAAAAGAGTTTCATAAACCAATGATTTTCAACCTTTGCTGCACAATTTAATCAAGTGAAAACTTAAAAAAAATCCTGATGGTCAGGCTATGTCCACAAAACAATAAAATCAAAATCTCTGGGGGTAGATTCAGGGCATTCTATAGCTTTTTAAAGTCCCCAGGTTACTCCAATGTGCAGCAAAGTTTGACAACCAGTGTTACATTTAAGTGCTTCTTAAAATTTAATGTGCATATAAATAACCTTCGGTTATTTGTTAAAATGTAAATTCCACTTCCATAGGTCTGGGATGGGGTCTTAAAGTCTGCATTGATAACTATCTCCCACATGATGCCAATGTTACTTGAGTAACAAGGTTATAAACCAGGGCTATCCAACAGAAATATGATGCATGTCACATAAGAAACTTTCTAGTATCCACATTAAGAGCATAAATAAAAATAGCTGAAATTAATTTTACTAAAGTTTTAACTAAATTTATAAAAAAGTTATCATTTTAAGATTCATTCAATATAAAAATTACTAATAAAATAATTTACACTCTTTTTTGGGGTAAGACTTCAAATCCAGTGGGCATTTCCACTTGTAGCACATCTCAAATTGAACCACTCATATTTCAAGTGACCAACAGCCACATGTGACTAGAGGCCACCATATTAGACAACACAGTTAACAGACCACTGGATCCCATAAATCTACATCATGAAAATATCAGACTACATTACATCAGCTTTTCAAGGAAAATTGAAAATCATGGATTACTTACCAGTAAGTTTCCAATTAAAATGACCATCATGTAAAAAGGAATGCAACCGAATTGGCCTGCTACCTTAAAGCAGTCCCATAAAGTCTCTATCCACTCTCCACAGAGAATCCGGAACACATTCAGGTAGGAGTGGAAGAAGTCATGCATGTGCCAGCGTGGGAGACGACAGTCTTTGTCTATGTTGCAGACACATCCTTCATAACTCATACCAAACAGCTTCAGGCCAACCACAGCAGAAAAGAATGTGAATATGAACAACAGCAGGACCAAGTCTTTCAGGGCCACCAAGGAGTTATTAAGAATCTGCATCAGAATCTTAAATGTTGGCCAGTATTTTGCCAACTTGAAAATTCTCAACTAATACAGCAAAGCCAGAAACAACAAAAATAAGAGACAACAAAAAACCTGGTCACTATTTATTCTGATGTACATTTAAGATATTTATCAGCATTATACACATACACATATAATCTTTAATGTATACTCAGTTTTAAGTATTATTAATAACCACTGAAAATTCATTTTTATACAATTCTCAATACATCATATATATTCTGTATTTTTACACTAGTTCTATACATTTCTTCTGTTGATCTGTCAATTTCCATTTAATATTATGTGATTATAATTACTCTAGTTTTATGTTTTAATATCTGATAAGGCAGCTATCCATTCTTTGTTTCACTTTTCACAACACCCAGCAAATTCTCCCACTTTCAGATATACAGATGATATTGAAAAATGTCTGTTATGTCCCATTAAATTATTCTAAAGTTTCTATTATGTATTTTCCTTTAAAGTAACATATCGGAAACCAAACACAGCAGTCTGTTTAGTCTGAATATTTCTCTTCTTTTCACTAGATCTTTTATTTCTATTGATACAGGATAAGATTACCTTAAAATTTTAGCCACCATATTACAGTGAACTTAGTCATCTAAAACTGAAACATCCCCTTTTATGTACGTTATACCTTCCCCAACTTTTTCTAGTATATAGCTGGCTTTCTGGACTAAAGAGTAGGGTTTCACATTTATCTATGTAAAACTGACTCCTTTATATTCAATCCACACCAGCAGCCTTTCAGATACTTTGATACTATCTTTTATTATACTTTTTTGGTATTTACCAGTCTTGTTTCATTCATAAATTTGATAGATACATCTCACATATGTTTATCTTACTGATTAGAAAAGTCTACAGATGAGTACTTAAGACTGTTCTAAAGAATTTTTTAGATAAGATCAAATCTATTTAATTGTACTTGATTCCTGCTACATTCCTTTAACTTCTTACCAGAATTTGTTACTTATCAAGTACTTAACATTTCCATATATATTCTTCTAATAACTATTTCCTTGGATGGGTTTCTGATTCTTACTACCACCCTACATACATTATAAGCATATACCAATACCAACTTAATGATTTTCATAATAACGTTCTCCTGGCCTGACTGGTCTTGTATAAAGTTTTTTAACTCTACATTTAGAAATATTCACCTGATTCCAGTTCCTTAGTTATATACTGGCATTCTGCTTCTGGGACTCCACGTTATCCTGTTCCTCACAACTGACCAGTAACCCTGGTCCTGCTTCCTAAAACTATACCTCAAACTTGCTACATATGTGGCTTATTTCCTTTGAGGTTTTGTCAAATGACGGCAATGGAAAATGCTTATTCTTCCTGGGGTAACTTATAAGCTTTTTACCTAAAATTAATTCATTTATTACTCCAAAGGTCCCAGTGGGATTGGTATTACTCTGTACCCATGTTGTGTCTGAGGAAGTGGAGAAAAATTTTCGTAAAATAAAATTGAGATCTTGGATCTTACTTA
Source organism: Spilogale gracilis (assembly GCA_004023965.1). Taxonomy (NCBI): domain Eukaryota; kingdom Metazoa; phylum Chordata; class Mammalia; order Carnivora; family Mephitidae; genus Spilogale; species Spilogale gracilis. Next base: position 26,861 of record PITA01018760.1, read on the forward strand.
CCGCCCTGAATGTTTGAAAAAGAGCCATTCCATGAATATTTGCTAGATAAATCTCTGCTAAACCAAGGAACACAATCAGGCTATCAAAAATGTTCCAACCTACTTGAAAATACCCATATGGATGCATTGCAATTATTTTCAAAATCATTTCTATTGTGAAAATTCCAATAAAAACCTAAACAAAACAAAACATATAGATGAGAATATGCTTCTAATTATACTATCAGAACCCTCATACACAAAAATTATAACTTTTCACTGCCACATTCTTCACAGTTCCTCTGCCAAGAGCTGATCAGTTTTGGAGTCTGTATTATAAGGATAGATTCAAACATTTTTAATCTAACAGTCTAACGTCAAACATTGTATACAAAATCTTCAATTATTTAATAAAAACTATCCTGAAAGACAACAAATGAATATTTAAAGATGAAAATATTTTCATTTTGCATGATTCCTTTTAGGATACAGAATATATGATAAGATATTTAATTTTTTAAACTGTAAAAGAATTTGAAAAGTACATATATGAACCAGCAAAAAAAAAAAAAGTAAACGTATGAACACTGTCTCTTGAAAACTATACTGGTAGAAATGACTAAATTTTTGTATTTGTACTAAGTAAGTGTATAATTTAAAATGGGTAGCACTTTGGCAATTTATACTAATACCAAGCAACAAACAACAACTACCATAAAAGTGAAGAAAATTGAACATTGTATATTTTCTTGGATGGGACTTGATTTTAAACTCACAGAAATCTGTTTTGCCTTTTGCATTGTATTAGTTAAAAAAAAAAAAAAAGCATAAGTTCCCATCTAAGGCGAAGACAGGTGGCTAGGGCAGCCAGGGAAGGTACGGTTGTAGTCAGGATTCAGAATTCAGACGTCACTGAGGAGCTTGTATTTGTTATTTCACCTCTGTCCTGCTCTGATCTATGGAGCTATGGTACCAAGATAGAATATGTTTGGGAAGGGAGAGGAAATAAGTAATATTTCCAGTTAACCTAAATGCCAAGCAACTGACTAGATCTTAAACTTAAACGGCAGAATTTTGAACTTTAGCTACAAACCTATTCAGTGAGAAGGACACTTACAAAGCAGGGCTGTGGGCAAACAATTGTGGAAGTATGAACATAATACTTTATCTACTACGCATATAATGCATTTGCAACATACTGGAGTTATAAAATAAAACGACGGGGATAATGATCACTACAGAAAACTTGAAGTCACAAATGAAAATAATGTACAAGAAACTTACCTGGTTTCCAATGCTGAGAACATTGCTGGTTTCTTCACTCATTGGATAACTTTCCAAGGCCAAAAAACATATGTTTAGAATTATGCATATGGTAAGGACAAGATCAGTAAATGGGTCCATTATAATCATATGGATAAACTCTTTCAATTTTAACCAACATGGGGAACAATTCCAGATTAAGAAAGTTTTAGCAAATCTATTCCAACACAATGGGCATCTCTTTCTGGATTTTTTAGGTTCTGGAATGAAGGAATAAAAAATTTAAACATTAGAAAATTGTTTCAGTTCTAACTAATAAAATATTTTGACTTTTACATGGAGAGAGACGTTTAAAACTAGACTTCTGATTTAGAAGTAGCCAATAGAGATATTTTGTACTAATAAAAAGCAGAGCAAAACAAATTTCCTTTATTTTATTCATGCTTGCTGAGTTAGACAAATGAAATGAGACAAACTCTGTATTAGAAGCAAAACATAAAGAGTTTCTCTCAAGAAAACAAATATGGGGGCACCTGGGTGGCTCAGTGGGTTAAAGCCTCTGCCTTCAGCTCAGGTCATGATCCCAGGGCTCTCTGCTCAGCGGGGAGCCTGTTTCCTTCGCTCTCTCTGCCTGCCTCTCTGCTTACTTGTGGTCTCTCTTTGTCAAATAAATAAATAAAATATTTTTTAAAAAAGAACACAAATATGGAATAAAGTTGAGAGTATTATGACTTATAATTTCTAGATTTTTTATGCTTTGCAAAATAATACCTTTTAATATTGTCCATAATAATGAGCTACTTGTTAAATATAAAAAAATCCATTACAGAAAGAACCTTAATGTATTATTGTTATATTATCCAACCTCTATTTCTAGTTATAAGTTAATACTTCTTTGTTGTTTTCAATGTTAAAGAAAATGTCTTAGCATTCTTTGTTGAGTGATAAAATGTTTAAAATACCAGTGTCTAAAATACCATGTGTATGGAATTGCTCATTTTAATAATCTTATATTATTCCTCGAATTTTTGTTATCTGAAATTCTAAAGAAATTGCAGGATTCCTTTAAAAGTGAGTCTTATGAATAGTACCTTTCATAGTGTTTAAATATTTTTTACTTTACCTTCCTCATGTCTGATAGCAGCAGTAGCATCATCCAACATACTCAAAGAAGTGATCATAGAAGTTGGTGATTTTTTCTTCATTTCTATTTGTGTGGTCTTGGTCTAAAAAGAAATTAGATGAGTCCAGTGCTGGCTTCTTCCCTTTGTAGATACAAGACTATAACTATAAGAAGGTTTATAACCTTCTTTAAAATGCTGATTCTTGGGGCGCCTGGGTGGCTCAGTTGGTTGGGCGACTGCCTTCAGCTCAGGTCATGATCCCGAAGACCCTGGATCGAGTCCCACATCGGGCTCCCTGCTCGGCAGGAAGCCTGCTTCTCCCTCTCTCACTCCCCCTACTTGTGTTCCCTCTCTGGCTGTGTTTCTCTCTGTCAAATAAATAAAATCTTTAAAAAAAAAATGCTGATTCTTACTCCCAGAAATCTTTTTGGGTTTCATCATTTGCTAGTCTTTACACTACAGGCAGTATTAAACTGATTTAGGATTATTTGGTAATGAATGTGTATGACTTGCAACTCAAAAAAATCATTTCATTCTATGAGGTCAAGTATAAAAGGAGAAAATCAGAGAATACTGGTTTTATTACCCATATTTGATAAACCATTCAATGTATACTTTAGGATTATGGCAAAATATCCAGTTGGCAAACATGCTACTGAATAACAGTATTTCTCAAACACCTTAAATTTTTCCTTGAAGGTATTTTATAACTCCAAAATATCTCTTGATAAAATCAAAATTATTTGGTTTTGTGGTAATGAAGCAATTTTGAATAGTATGAAGTAAAAGAATGGATTTAAAAGATTGTTTTGGTTAGAACATGTCTGATAACTCCAAAAAGGAACCACTCTTTCTGCCATGTCTCTTGAGTAATGGTTTAAAGATATTCTGTTTTGCCAATGTGGATACACAGAACCCAAAAGAAGCCCTGCTTTGGAAACACATTCCTAGGATTTGATGTAAATGTCTCAACTTCTATACTATCATAGTTATCACAAATAGAGCTCAGATGTTTCTAGTGACCAAGAATATAATTTATATTTGAATTTAAACTCTAAGAAACAGGCACACCTGGGTGGCTCAGTCAGTTAAGTGTCCAACTCTTGATTTCGGCTCAGGTAATGATCTCAGGGTCCTGAGATCAAGCCCTGCATTGGGCTCTGCACTGCGTGTGGAGCTTGCTTAAGATTCTCTCTCTGCCTCTCCCTCTGCCCCACCCCTCTACATGTGTGTTTGTGCATTCCAAGGAAAAAAACTAACAGTGGGTAGACTATATTACACCACAGAGTTCCCAACAGTTTTTACATTCTCACAAGAGAATGAAATTTATATGTTTGTTAACTTGGTAAATAGGTATGGCTAAATAGATGAAATACATAGTAAATAAATTTAATAGGCAAGGCTGCTCTGGAACAGAAGTAAATGGAATAGGGGTGCTGCTTCACTAACACTGAAAGAATTAATGATAGTGTCTCAATGACTACTGATACCCAGCCCACCCTGGTTGGCAGGTTCTGCTGTGGTCTTTCTGAAGTGGCATAACAGATACCAAGGAATCGTCATATTTATCTCATTCAGTATCAGCCAAGTTTGCTCTAATTTCCTAAACACTGGAGTCAGAGGAGGTAAAAACCAACTCTACTATATACTGCCTATCAAGAAAATGACAGCTCCTTCAGGTCTACTGATCTCTTTCCTCATTGCTATTTTTTTTTTCTTACTGAAAAAGTAAGCTAAAAACTCAGGATGTGAGAATAATTATTTACCTTAGCTTAACTTACTCCAGAAAGTATTTTTTTTAACTGGCTTACAAGGTTACATAAAATATAAGTTATAGTATGGTGACTAACATAATAAAAAATATATATTATAATTTCTACACAATTTCAAATTTCCATGAGTCAAAAACCAACAGAAGCATAATTGTTCTGTTATTAAAGTCTAATAGCGATTTTCCATGTATATCTTCATAAAGATGATACTTTGTGATATACCTAATAATCCAATAGTCCTTCTACCAATATAAAGGAATTGCCTCTCCTAGAGATGTTTCTGATAATGACAATGTCTGATTGGAATCACCCCAAGAAGCAATCAGTAAAGATAATCATCTGTGTGAAGTGGGTAGAATGAGGCGAGTAATAATGTTATTGTTGATGTAGTTTAATCTCCACTTTTTGGCTTGAATTGTGGATATATTTTAGAATATAAAACGAATAAACTACACAGTTGTCTAGTAATATAGTTACCTAAATGGAGTTCTTAAAATATTGAATTAATGCCCACAAGTTTAGGAGCTAATAAGGGTGTATCCAAAGTTAAAGTTTGACTGGGAAAAGGACCTAAGATTCTTGTTCCCACAACTGGCTTAAATTTTCTCTAGAGTGGAGGTATGAATAAGAAAGAATCCAGTCATATTTCTAGCATTTAGCAATGAATACCTGAAGTATTCATCTTTGACTCAGATTTGCTCTCTCTACTATAGCTACACTGGCCTTTTTAACCCTGATTTACTCTGTTCCTTCCCCCTACATAGCATGGACTCATTCTTTCGATCTCAGTTCAAGCATCAGTTCCTCAAAAAAACTTTTTATTACTCAGGGAAATTCTTTATTATAGGCTTTCAAAACATCATGTTTCTCACTTTTATAGCACTGGCCACGGTTTCATTTATTTTATTTTATTTTAGTAGAGAAAAATACAGTGAATCACCAGGTACCCAATAGCCAGCCTTGAAAATTAATAACATCTTTATTTCTCATGTGTTAGTCACCCTACTTTCTTTAAAATATTTCAGGAAAAATATTTCAAACATCATATAAGTCTCAGAATAAACTTTGTAAGACACATAATCACAATATTAAGAACACAATCAGAAAACTAGTAGTTTCTTAATATTATCCAATACTCAGACCATGCTCCATTTTCTTTCATTGCTCAGAAACTTTTTATTATAGTTTATTTGTTCTAATCAAATACAAAAAAAAATCCTCATATTGTACTTTGTTCACAGGTCTACTGATTATCTTGTGACTCTATCTTTTTCTATGTGATTTACTTGGTGATAATGGATCACTTATAAGTGTAGAATTTTCCACATTCCTGATTTGACAAATTGCATCCTTTTAGTGTAATTTAATGTGTTGTTCTCTTTCTTATAGTCTCTAGAAAAAGACAGATCTGGAGGCTTACTAGACTTAGCTCAGATTATGGCAAGGATATATTGTATGTGGCATTTTATCTCTCCCATTTTATAACATCAGGAAATACATAATGTCTGGTAGTCAGAGAGGTGTAATTTTGTGTTTATGGTAATTTTATGGTGTATCTCCCCATTAGACCATTAGCGTCATGAAGACAGATACTATATTTGTATTTATCAATGTTTTAAAATCTACAATGCTTAGTATAATGCCTAGCATATAGTAGATTGTCAATAATGTTTTACTTAATTAGGTAGATGAACTACAAGAATGCCATTTTAGATGGAAAAATATTTTCAAAAATAGTTATATTCCTACAGTTGTATATATCTGATTCCCTTCTCAAGGTTTGGACAGCAACTGGCTATTCTTAAGAAAGTTTCATCTGCCAACTATGTAACTGATGGAATAATATGGAGTCACCATTGAGTCTCCAGAAAATAAAGTTGTGAAAAATGAAGTGAAGCATTGAGAAATCAGATACCGATAAATACAGGTCAAACTCTGCAATGGAACTACTCAATAAAGACAAAATTTGAAGATTCATGAAGATGCTTATCAGATGTGTGAAACGTAGTTGACACTCAATAAACATTATATACTATTATTGCTATTATCATTATTATTATTTCAATTGCCCCCAAAAGGGGGATATAGTCAAAGACTTAATAGCTATAATTAGCTATTAACATTTTTTCAGGTATACTCTAAGCACTACCAACTGCTTTACAAGAATTTATTTTGTTTGAATCTCACATCAACATAAGACAGATACTACAATTATATACATCTTTCAGAGAAAGAAGCTGAAGTTTAGAAAGGTTAACAGACTTGGCAAATATCATACATCTATTAAGTGGTTAAAATGGACTGAAATCTATATTTATCTGACTGCAAAACTGCACTTTCAGCCAATATGCTCTACTGCTTTCCTACAATGTGAGAATATAAAGCATCTAAGTAATCTCTCAGAAATTCCAACATCAGAATTAGAATCTGATGAGTCTTAAATCAGATCAGTCACCTAAAGGGTCCTCAGTATGTTCCATTTCAAATTCTTCTCTTTTCAGCATTTTCTTATGTATAAATAAAAAAGGAAAAGAAAGTAAATCTTGTGAAAATGACCTTCACTCTTACTTCCCCAAAAAATGTTTTTCATGACAAAATGTTCTCGCGCTCTCCCAGGAAAAGAAATCCTTTACAATTGAAAGATTTTAATTAAAACCAAAAAGGCTTCTTGTAACCCAAAACAGCCAAATGAATGGAGATATTAAGAAATTGGGAAATAATACAAGTTCTTTCTAAGCAGAGTTAATAGGGCATCTCATCTTGGGATAAGAGAAGTATTATGCTCTTGGATACATTTGTGTGTAGCCCTTGACATTTGAAATACCACTTCAAAACAAATTACACATTCAACATATCATTCAGACCATAATCACTCAATCAGAGGGACCCCACACTTATTTCCAGAGACAGAAATCTTTTGTAATTTTTTCTGTGACTTCTTCATGGATGATATAATGGCCACACTCAATAGCCTCTTTTAATACATGTTTTCTTCATACTGTCTATAACTGCTTCTTGTTTCAATGGTATGCATTTTATGAACCATGTAGACACAGTGTCTATCAATAACTTTTAATTTGGTGTGATCTTGCATTATGTTCTTTAGTTCCCATGTTTTTAGTAGAACTACTTTTCTAGAGTTTCTTCAATGATGATGGCTTAATAAAGAGCTTTATATATATAGGGAAGTTAGCATTTCACCTCACTTTGACCCAGAAGTTACCTTTGATATTAATGAATCTCTTAGCCAGCCTTACTATGCATTCCACTTAGTGCCAGAATGTATCTTGGCTCTTTACTTTTCCCCATCTCTTTTTATCCTCTTCATATGACAGGATGTTAGTTTAGCTCCTTTAGCTCCTTTCTATCTTTTGTCTGCTCCCTCAATCTGTCATTTTACCATCAAGTTTGTTTCTTTTTTCCAGTGTAGACAATTTTTATGAGCAGGTGTTGAGAGTGCAAAATAATAACAAATCTAAAAGAATGGAAAAGGAGACAGGGCATGACTCCCCCTCCCAAGTGAAGTCCTGTAACTAAGCCACTCCAGTCAAGGCGAACTCAAAACTCTGAGCCCAGCACTGTCCAAAGACCAAGCTTCCAGGCAAGAGGACTCTACAATGCAGGGGGAAGGGAACAGCACATGGAAGAGGCCAGGGATGCATCCTACCCCAGGCCACTTGACTCTTGCCTACCATACACCTCAATAGCTCCAGCTAGGGATGTTAGGTGACTGGGTTAAACCTCTTCCTCCCCAGCTGAGAAGAAGTGTGAGATTGCCAGGTCCTACTGAATATAGAAAGCTACTTCCGGTTGCTTTCCTGGGTCCTCTTCCTTTAGTATATTTATGGCACAATTTTAATTTTCTAAAGATAATTTCTACAACTTCTTTAATGTTACTTCCATCAATACTTTTAGATTCATAGATTGAATCTTTTGCCATAAAGCTAAAAATCTGAAAATAAACTCAAAAACAACATTAAAATAATTGGAATTTAGAGTAAAACTTTATGTTTTATTACCATGGATTTAATTATTCCATGAATAAAATAATTCCTTATATCCAGATGCATAGTGCATTTCCTGTTGAAAGAGCTAGAAAGCCAGTGAGAGCATTTGTTTGCTCTTTTTACAACTTCAGTACTGTACTTTTAATCTATGCTTTTAGTACTTCATGATTTCTAATTTATGGAAGACAATATCACTTTTGAGTTGAATATTGAAATTTTCCAGTTAATTCTGATGTACTATCTGAAGCAAGTTTGAATTAATAAACTAAACCTGCATTAAAAGAATCAAGTTTGAAAAATAATATATACATCATTTATCAGCAGTAGTAATATACATGTTAAAACAAAAATTGAGTTGTCTTAAAGAAATATTTAAAGATGTTGGTCACTCTTGCCACAGTGCACTTAGGAAATGATGTGAAGTAGCAAAAGTGAGCCCACTTAACAAGATCACTGTTAATCTTCTTATGATGTACAGCACAGAGATACAGAGCACCACACACAAAGCAACAGACTCCAAGATCTTGGGAAAATAACTCAAATGCTGTGAAGCATTAAGAAAAATATACCTTAACTGCTTTGTCTTCTTCTTGAAGTTCTTTTGAAGTCTGTTGAAATTTTGGCTCCATTTTCTTAGCTTTTTCAGCAGCTTTCTGCTTTTCTTCTTCATAGGACATAGCAAGTATGCCCAAGAACAAACTTGCTATGTAAAAAGCAAACCAAAAGCTTATCATGACAAAAAATATCATGTAGGCCTTCCCAGAAGCATAAAGGATCTAAGGAGAGTCGGAAAACAAGACAAAAGAGGAAAATGTTATTTGTCTTCTTGTAATCTATTTTAAAATGAAAAAATGACATTTTGTTATGTAAATAATATAGTTGTATGTGGAATGTAATCACAAGACAGTTTTTTTTCTCTACCTGGAGAAATAAGAGAAAAACTCTTCATTTTAGATATATATGTAATGTACAAAATGCATGGTACAAAACCAAAGAATTTAGTAATTGAATTAAATTAGGGTGAGCATCTACTCTTAGGCCTTCACTAACAAAGGAAACATATTGAAAGGAAAAAAATTGTCATTTCTCAGTAAGGAAAGCTGGACAGTCTAAAGTAAAGACTATTTTCTTTATAGTAGAATCTTTAAATATAAGAAGCTTAATAAAAGTAGGAGAATGAATGTTTAGAGATTAGTTTCATCTTATCATTACTCTATGAAAATATCATAACAAGGTACAAACTTAGGTATATTCAAAGCAGTGGGAAACAAAAATTTTTCTATGTCAGAATATCTGCTTTGGTGAAGAACACTTAGATAAATCACATGGGAAAGTCACATAATTCACTTATTGAAGTCATTTATGGATAGAAAAAAACAAGATTTTAGATTTCAAAACTGAGCATTGACTAACTTTTATTTCATCATAATTACCTAATATAGATGAACGAATTTAACATTTTTAAAAACTGTAAGTAATTGATATAGTCCACTATGTAAGTAATACAGGCCACTGATTTATCATCGTTGATATAGAAGTATATAAACAAAATCCAAAAAAGCCAGATGAGACTAGTGTTAATTTTTAAGCATCCACTTGAATCAATAGATAAGTACTATTTACAGAAAATATTATATTGATACAACAAAGTTAAAAATGTTTACAGATTAATAAATTCTAACATTCAATCAAAAATAATTTCTTATTAATCTATAGTATATTTATCATTAAAGGCACTTTTAATAAACCTTATTTCCCAAAGAGCCACCTATTCAGGATTTGATTAAATAGTTTTCCAACTGAACTAGCTATCATCTACAGTAGTACATTCAAGAATTAGTAATAGATACCATGGGATATACTGCAGGCCACGCACATTAATAAATATTTTGCTTATTATATTGTTAATTCTGTGAAGCACATTTATATGGCATTTATTATTATTTCCAATATGTAGTAGAAAGATGAAAACTAGGCAAAATGACAGTCGAAGCTCTCACAGCTTTGGAGAAAAGCCTGACTCCAAAAACTTTGCAATTTCCAGTATCTGAAGCTGGTGGATGGTAAAAAATACACACTTTTACGGTGATGGAAAAGTATACACATTCTGGTTCTAGTATATTTTGTTTGAAATTGGTATAATTATGGTACCCAAAGCCTAGGATTGTTATGAAAATCAAATGAAATTGTGCACATGAAGATGAGCTTAGCCTCCAGCAAGTATGTAGTAAAGGTAAAAATAACATTTTGTTTACGTCCATTAGGGCTGACACTTTGTTTTGTTCATTTCTGTACCCAGGGTGTATCAAAGAGTGCTCGGATCAAATAAGTATTTGATGAATGAATAGAGAATTGTATTCTCTAAAACATGAGCTACACTCTTAGTGAATAATTGCTGAATTTGCCTAGCCAAAGTCAGTTCAGTGTGGAGCAATACGGAGAGCACAAATCCAGCCCAAATCAAAGCAAACCTCCTCTACACTAGTCAATAACAAAAGTGCAATATTGATGAAAGTCCTAGGTGTACTCTGCCAGGGTACTCCCACACTGAGTTTTCATTTCACTAGTAGTGGGAAAGGATTTCCTTCAGACCAATTCTAACAAGAAAATTAGCTAACATACTTTGAGGGTTGTAACCAGAAAACAGAAAACATTATATAAAGTGATGCAATCTACAAATATTCACTTATAATTTTGCTTATTAAAATTTCATTAAGCATTTCTATATGTTTGATGTTTAGGACAGAAAAATTAAAATGAGACAAAAACTCTTCTCAGGTAGCATACCTACTAGTGGGAGAAACTGCTGAATAAGCAATTAAAATAACCACAATAAGGGAGGCCTGGGTAGCTCAGTCAGTTAGGGCTCTGACTCTTGATTTCAACTCAGGTCATGATCTCAGGCTTGTGGGTTAGAGCCCCGTGTGGGCCTCCATGCTGGGCATGGGGCCTGCTTAGGATTCTCCCTCTCCCTGTCCCTCCCCTTCTCCTTTCATGTGCACATGTGCATTCTCTCACTCTCTCTCTCTCTCAAAAACAAATAAATGAATAAAATAAAATAACCACAATTAGAGCAATTACAGGGTCATGTTATTCTGGCATAGGACTTGCCTAGCATGTGAAAGGAGAGTCTGGGAAAAGCTCAAGATTTCTTCTGGGTTTGAGGTATGAAAGACAGAAGAGAGAAAGTAATTTGAATTTAGGCTGAGGGTACAACATACACTGAAAAAAGAAATTATGGAAAAAAGCTCACTTAGGAACCAACAAGCCACTTCTATACTCAAATAAAGCAGAGAGTGAGGATATATTGGGATATTGTCAGAAAATACATCTGGAGAAGTATGCAGAAACTAGATCTTAAAGGGCAATACAGACCATGCAATTGGACTTTGAACGTCATCCCATAGGAATACAATTCTTAGAAACCTCTGAAGGATTTTTAGAAGTAAGATAATGTGGTAAGATGATTTTAGAAATAAGAAGTCTCTAATGTCAAATATGGAAAATAATAATATAAATAAAAACGCCTTACAAAATTAGAAAAATACACTTTGCATTTTAAAAAGTCATTGTAATATTTTCGCATATTTTATTAGAAATATAACTGAAGGGGCACCTGGGTGGCTCAGAGGGTTAAGCCTCTGCCTTCGGCTCAGGTCATGATCTCAGGGTCCTGGGATCGAGTCCCGTATTGGGCTCTCCTGGAAAGCCTGCTTCCACCTCTTTCCCTGCCTGTTCCTCTGCCTATTTGTGATCTCTCTGTCAAATAAATAAAATCTTTAAAAAAAAGAAATATAACTGTACTGCATGTCTGTTTAGTTTACTTGACTTTCATTTAATAATATGACATGAACCTTTGTGCTAAAAGTCCTATCCTTATTAATGGCCTGTACAGGTCATTACACACACACATACACACACACACACACACACACACACACACACACACACACACACCCATAATTTATCAGTCCAATCATAAAAGATATGGAATGTATGTATATGTTTTAAAAAAAAAGAGAGTGTTCTCCTTCAACTGTACATAGTTCAGAAACTTAAAGCAATTTATTTTATCTAATATACTTTGATATTAACTATGATGTTAAACTAACATTGCATCTTCCATGGTGATGAAACTTCTCTTAGAAAAACCAAGTCACCATTTTTTTTTTTTTGTAAGTCATCAAATTTATATTGTATTCACTGTAGGTATGTTTTTTTGTTTGTTTGTTTGTTTTGTTTTGTTTTATTGTTATTAAAATTTTTTTTCCAGTGTTCCAAGATTCATTCCCCATTCCCCACACCCAGTGCTCCACGCTTTAGGTGTCCCCAGTACCCACCACCAGGCTCTCCCATCCCTCCACCCCCCTCCCTCCAAGTCCCTCAGTTTGTTTCTGTGTCCAAAGTCTCTGTTGTTTCGTTTCCCTCCCTAGATTACCCTAGTTCCCATTTACT
>PITA01018761.1:0-39441 GCA_004023965.1 Spilogale gracilis
GTGTAAGTCGCCTGGATGAGCAGGTCCACCTGGCAGAGTAGATAGCCTGTGGGGGTCGACAAGCTCCGTGTTGAAGGCGTGTGAGAAGCTGACCTCCAGGGAACAGAGTGCTGTGTCTGGACAAGGCTCCTTTTTATGAAGTATTTCTATCTGATGTGCAGGTCGGGGAGGCTTCTGAGCCCTGGGTAGTGAACAAGACCTTTAGGGAGATTATTCTGATGGATGGAGAGATGGGAATTTCTGATTATATGTACATTTTCAACACCTGGGTTCTTATGAATTGGAAGGAGCCTTCATATTATTTTCATGATAAGCAGACCCATTTGACACCCATCAGACTATTCCTCACAATGGAAGTTTCTGGTAAGCATAGGAATGAGTTGAGGAGAAATAGCACGAAGCCTGCTGTCAGTAGCTAAAACCAGCCGGCATTTTATTATCCCTGTGCCATGTGCAATGGCTTTTCCCAAGTGATTTTTTTTTTTATCTGTGTTCCCTTCAACCTCAGAGGACCATCTGTTCAGTCACCAGAAGGGATACCTTCAAAGAGTTTTCTTGGATAAAGCCCACTCCTGTGGTCAGCTGTGACCTCATCTTACTGCTCCAGGCGCCCGGGTTTGGGACTTGATATCTCGAGTTCCTGCTCAAATGTGAAGCAGAGAGGCCTTTCTGTTTAATGCCTCTTATTTTGGAGCACATTGGAAACCACTAGTTAGATTGTTAAATGTTTTTCCAGATTTTTTTTTTCATTCTCAAATAACTTAGCCCATTGCTCTGCTTATTGTCAAGAGTCATTAAGGACAGCCAACTGCTTATATTCCTTTCACAAGCAAACCCAAACTGGGAGGTTTGAGGAGGGCTTTTCACTTTGCTGGCAGAAAATTTGGAACTGTAGAGAAAGAAGAATAGAAAATACTGTTTCAGATTTTCCTAAACTAAGTTGTGAAGTTGATGTTTCTACCAGCAACCATAATGCTCATCTCCTGGAAATGGTCACATTTCTCTTTCTTAGTTGTCTCTTCAAATTCAAAGCTGTTCTGAGAGGGCTCCATATGCCCTCCCATTTTATTTATTCTCGAAAGTGAGCTTCCCAGGCTGACTCCCACGACTCCCTGGAGGAGAAGCGATGGCCAGGACAGCTTTCTCCTGCCAGCTGCGGATACCGGTCCAAAGCCCTCAGCTCCGCACATCCTTCCCCAGTAACTCAACAGCCTGTACAGAAGGTTTGACGAGCAGCTGAGGGGATGGACGGGAAGGGTGTGAAGGGGCTGGGGGCAGGTCTTGTTAGGGCCCCAGAGGAGGAGGCTGTGTGTGCATGGGACCGACCTGCTTCCAAACCAGGCTGCTGCTGCCAGAAACAACTCGTTCCCTGAAGAGCCTCTGACTCATTCCTCTAATAGGACTATTATGGTTTCCTGGCTGCAAAGCGGTCCTTTCGAAATGCAGGGTTTTTTTTCTTTTTGAAATTTGAATTCTGAGTTATGTCTTTTTGAAGCTGTCTTCACAATATCCCTTTGCCTGACTAGATTTTAAACTCTACATATGCAAGGACTGATGTCTGCTGTATACACTACTGTAGGTCCAGTAGCTGGAATGGAGCACAGAGGCATGTGATAATGGTTTGTTGAAAAAGTGAATGAAAAAAAATGACATGTTTTGCCTCTGAAGCCCTAGCAAGGAAGAAGAGATTTTAAGAGGCCTCAGACCCCCCAAAACAATAGCAGGGGGACAACTAAGGAACATGTCCTAGAATTTCACTAGGTTTTATTTGGGACCCAAGTCAACAAGGATGGCCATGTGGTTTCTATGCTATAATGGAATAAAAGTACATTGGAGTGGGGGATGGGGTACTGCTAGAAAGAGGCGACTCTAACGGGAAAAGAGGGAACAGACTATAAAAGGCAGGCCAAATTTTAGCAAAGTGGAGGAGTGTGAGGCTACTGATTGAAGGGGCCTCTCACCCTAAAAACATCACAAGCTCAGAGATCATCTCTACATTATACAAAATATATTCATTGTACTGGCGGTGGCAATGTTCAGTCATCTGGGAATTTTTCTTATGTGAGCTAGTTTATTTCCAAATGGTGCTAGGCCCCTGAGCTATTAACATGTTCTGGCACTCTGATTTCATTTCTTCAAATCCTTTAGAAAATCTACCACTTTTCTTTGACAAGGGTAATAATGATTGTATCCTATTCTGTTTCTACTTGATAAAATAAAAGATAAGATGTTCCTCAATGGCCATAGGTCAGCCAGCCTTGTGAGGAGGAGAATCTTCTAACTCATAGTCTTTATGTGCAGTTATATTGGAAATTTCCTTCAATCAAAAACAAAAAAGAAAAAGTTGAGAGAAGAAAACAATGATGAGAAGCTATGCTCAGGGTACAGAGATGCTAAGAAGTACAGTTCTCGTTTTGATCCAACTAACAAAGGAATAGAAATTTCTGGTGATTTCACAGGAGAGAGAAATAGAGAGGGGCAACCTGGAAGAACCAGAAGAGCTTTTAATCAGATAAGGGAGTTTCAGGTATTTGCCGACAGAAGCTGTGATTCTTCCAAAAACCATTTTATGTTCATACCACATTGAATGATATATGCTTCAGATTTCTAGGTAAGAGAAAACATTGCATGACTCAAGCCATAAAAAAAGGTATCCCTATTCCAGAATTTAATTTTTGAGGGCGTACATGGGTTGTTTTTGGTCTCTGCTTATTCTAACCAGGCACCAGATTGTCTAGCTTGCAAGACACCTGAGGAAAATAAATGCCATGTGCTAACAATGGAATGTGAAATACCTAGAAATAGTTCCAACCAAATTATTATTGGAGAAGGACATAAAGGGAAAGGTGATGATGAACCCTTTAACACTCAGTTTGTTTATTTACTTATTTTAATTCCAGTATAATTAACATACACTGGTCTATTAGTGTCAGGTGTATAATAGAGTGATTCAGCAGTTCCTTACCGCTCATGGTAAGTACACTTTTAATCCCCTTCACCCCTTTCATGCATTCCCCCACCCATCTCCCCTTAGGAGCCATCAGTTTCTTCTTAATAGTTAAGTGTCTCTTTCTTGGTTTGCCTCTCTTTTTTCCCCTATGATCATTTGTTTTGTTTCTTAAATTCCACATATCAGTGAAATCATATGGCATTTGTCTTTCTTTGACTGACCTATTTCAGTTAGCATGATATTCTCTAGCTCCATCCTTGTTGTGGCAGACAGAAAGATTTCATTTTTTTTATGGATGAATAGTATTCCATTGTATATATATAAAATCTTCTTTGCCCATTCATCTACTGATGGACACTTGGGCTCTTCCCATACTTTGCATTGTAGATTTTGTAAATAATATTGTAAATAATGCTGCAATAACATTGGAGTGCATGTACCCCTTTAAATAAGTATGTTTGTATTCTCTGTGTAAATACATAAATGTAAGTATGATTACTGGATCATAGGGTAGTTCTATTTTTAACTTTTTTTAAAGATTTTATTTATTTATTTGACAGAGAGAGACCCAGCAAGAGAAGGAACACAGCAGGGGGAGTGGGAGAGGGAGAAGCAGGCTTCCCGCTGAGTAGGGAGCCCGAAGGCAGACGCTTAATGACTGAGCCACCCTGATGCTCCTATTTTCAACTTTTTTAGGAAACTCCATATTCTTTTCCAGAGTGGCTGTACCAGTTTGCATTGTCACCAACAGTGCAAGAGGGTTTCTCTTTCTCCACATCCTCACCAACACCTGATGTTTCTTGGGTTGTTGATTTTAGCCATTCTTACAGGTGTGAGATGATATCTCATTGTGATTTTGATTTGCCTTTCCCTGATGATTACTGATGGTAAATATATTTTCTTGTGCTTATGAGTCATTTGTATATCTTCTCTTTAGAACTGTTCAAGTCTTTTGCCTGTTTTTTTAAATGTATATATGTATTTTTATTATTATGTTCAATTAGCCAGCATATACTACATCGTTAATTTTTGATGTAGTGCTCAGTGATTAATTGCTAGTGTATAACACCGAGTGATCATCACCATATGTGCCCTCCTTAATGCCCATCACCTGGTTACCCCAGCTCCCTTCTGAAACCCTCATTTTGGTTCCCGGAGTCCAGAGTCTCTCATGGTTTGTCTCCCTTTCTGATTTCTTCCCATTCAGTTTTCCCTTCCTTCCTCTGTGGTCCTCTGCACTATTCCTCATGTTCCACATATGAGTGAAATCATATGATAATTGTCTTTCTCTGTGTGACTTGTTGGTAAGTATTCAATCCTTTCTGATGGCTGAGTATTATTCCATTGTATATATGGACCACATCTTCTTTATCCATTCATCTATTGAAGGCATCTCAGCTCCTTCCAGTTTGGCTATTGTGGATGTTGCTGCTATGAACATTGGGGTGAATGTGCCCCTTCTTTTCACTATATCTGTATCTTGGGGTAACATACAAATAGCTAACAGACAAATGAAAAAATGTTTAACATCACGAGCCACCAGGGAAAAACAAATCAAAACTACCATGTGGTACCACCTTATGCCAGTTAGAAAGGCAAAAACTAACAAGACAAGAAACAACAAGTGTTGGCGAGGATGTGGACAAGGGGAACCCTCTTACACTGCTGATGGGAATGCAGGCTTGTACAGTCACTCTGGAAAACAGTATGAAAGTTCCTGAAGATATTAAAAATAGAGGTACTGGGCGCCTGGGTTGCTCAGTGGGTTAAGCCTCTTCCTTTGGCTCAGGTCATGATCTCAGGGTCCTGGGATCGAGGCCCGCGTCGGGTTCTCTGCTCAGCAGGGAGCCCGCTTCCTCCTCTCTCTCTGCCTGCCTCTCTGCCTAATTGTGGTCTCTCTCTGTGTCAAATAAATAAATAAAATCTTTAAAAAAAATAGAGGTACCCTACGATCCAGCAATTGCATTACCGGGTATTTACTCTTTGCCTGTTTTTAAATTGATTTGCTTGTTTTGTGTTGTTAAGTTTTAGAAGTTCTCTGTATGTTATGGATAGTGCCCTTATTAGAGATGATTTGCAAATATTTTCTTCCATTCTGTGGGTTGTATTTTTACTCTGTTGAGAGTATGTTCTAATGCACAAATTTTTAAAATTTTCATGAAGTCCAATTTGTTTATTTTTCCTTTTATTATCTGTGCCTTGATATTGCCAAACCCAATGTTGCGTAGCTTTTGCCCCATGTTTGTTATTTTTCTAGTTCCTTAAATTATAAAGTTAGGCTGTTGATTTGAGAATTTTCTTGTTTTTTAATGTAAGTGGTTATAGCTATAAATTTCCCCTTAGCAGTGCTTTCACTGTGTCTCATAAGTTTTGGGATTTTGTGTATTTGTTTTCACTCATCTCTAAGCATTACTTAATTTCCCTTGTGATGTCTTCTTTGATCCACTGGTAGTTTAAGAGAGTGCTCTTTAATTTCCAGAAATTTGTGAATTTGCCAGTTTTCCTTCTGTTACTCATTTATTTCTAAATTCATCCTGTTGTGGTCAGAGGAGATACCTTGTATGATATCTATCTTTGTATTTATTTATTTCTTTAGTATTGAGATATATTTGAGGTATAACGCTTTATTAGTTTCAAGTGTACAAGATGATGATTGGATATTAGTGTATATTGAAAAATGACCACCATAGTAAGTCTAGTTATGAATTTTTTTCTTGTGATGAGAACTTTTAAGACTGACTCTTCTAAATATGTAATACAACATAGCAAATTTTAAATATATAATATAATACTATTAACTATAGACTTCATACTGTACATTATATCCTCAGGGCTTATTTTGTAAGTGGAAACTTGTAGCTTTTGACCACCTTCACCCATTTTTTCTACCCCTGTACCCTCTGCCTCTGGCAACCACTCATGAGGTCTCTGTGTCTCTGAGTAGAGCTGTTTGTTTCCATATATAAAAGTCTTGTAGTATTTGTTTTTCTCTTCTGACTGATTTCACTTAGCATAACTCCCTCAAGGTACACTCATGTTGTCACAAATGACAAGATTCCTTCTTTTTATGGCTGAATAATATTCCATGGTATATATACATTTTCTTTATCGTTTCAGCCATTGTTTGACACTTAGGTTGCTTTCCATGTTATAAACGATGCTGCAATAAACAAGGAGGGGAGGATATCTTTTCCAGGTGGTTTTTAAAATTTCCTTTAGGCAAATACCTGGAGGTGGAATTGCTGGACCATATGATAGTTCTATTTTTAATTTTTAAGGAAACTCCATACTATTTTCCAGAGGTGGCTGCACCAATTTATATTCTTCTACTTTGTCCCAAGTTTTAGTAATTTGTGTATTTCAATGAATTTTTCATTTCATCTGTTTTGTCAAATTTATGGGATCCAAATTGTGATATTTCCTTATTAGCTTTTTAATTGCTGTAATATCTCTGGATAGTTACCCATTTTACTTTTTTTTTTTTAAAGATTTTTATTTATTTATTTGACAGAGAGAAATACAGCCAGAGAGGGAACATAAGCAGGCGGAGTGAGAGAGGGAGAAGCAGGCTTCCCGCTGAGCAGGGAGCCCGATGTGGGGCTGGATCCCAGAACTCCAGGCTCATGGCCTGAGCTGAAGGCAGTCGCTTAATGACTGAGCCACCCAGGTGTCCCTCCATTTTACTCATTAAAAGAAACAGACTTTAGGGCCACCTGGGTGGCTGAGTTGGTGAAATGTTTGACTGTTGATTTTAGCTCAGGTCACAGTCTCAGGGTATTGAGATTGAATCCTGCGTTGGGCTCTGCCCTGAGTGTGGACCTTACTCAGGATTCTCTCTCTGCTCTTCCACCTGCTTCTCTTTCCAAACAAACAAAAAAACCCCAAAGAAACAGACTTTGTTTTTATTGTTTTCTTCCTGTTATTTTTCTATTGGCAGTATCACTAATTTCTGCTCTTTACTATTTCTTTCCTTCTATTTTGGATTGAATTTGTTCTTTTTCTTGGCTTAAAGTTAAAGCTTTGCTCATTGACTTTAGAGGTTTCTTTAAAAAGTGATTATTTAAACAATTAGTATTGTTTAAATTATCTTGTAAGACTGTTTTAATCTTCATCCAACAAATTTTATGTTATTTTCATTTTCTTTCAGTTAAAAATATTTTCTAGTTTCTATTGTGATTTATTCTTTTATCCATGGGTTTAGAAATGTACTGTTAATTCCAAACACTTGGGTATTTTTCATATATCTTTCTTTATTGGCTTTTAATTGTTTCCATTATGGCCATAGATATTACTCTGTATGACTTAGTACTTTTCATTTTATTGAGATTTATTGTATAGCATAGTATATGGTGTTTCTTTATAAACATTCCACAGTGTCTGAAAAGTGCATATTCTGAAATTGTTGGGTATAGTGTTCTATAACTATTAGGTCAAACTTGTTTGTAGTGTTTTTGGCTCTGTTATATCCTTAATGACTTTTGTTTATTTGTTCAATCAATATTTATGTTTTTATCTGAAACAAAAAGCATTTATCTGGTTGCTTAGAGCTACTTTAAATAGATTTGGAACACATCACTAATCCTTTTTACATTGATTTTTACCATTTCAAATTCTTGAACTTTGAACTATTTTGATCCCTTGCTTACAGTGCTAGATTTCATCAGTAAGTAGGTTTTTGGAAGATAGGGTGTTTTTTTTTAATTCTTTATGTAAATTCAATTTAGTTAACATATAGTGTATTGGTTGCAGGGGTTGAATTTAGTGATTCATCAGTTGCACATAACACCCAGTGTTCATTATATCAAGTAGCCCTCCTTTATGCCCACCACCTAGTCACCACTTCCCCCTAACTACCTGACTCCAGCAACCCTCAGTTTGTTTCCTAGAGTTCAATATTTTAAAGAAGACTAGGATTTCAGATGGTTGAAAATTTCTATCTGTGTTTTTTATGCTTGCTTGAGTATATCTGTGGACCTACTCTTCAGAAGTTGGTACACATTATTCCAATGTCTTCTGTAATTAAAATTTCTAGATATGTCTTGGGTCATTCCTGAATTTTTGCTCTTACTTATGACATTTTTTTTCCTGTCCAGAAGTCTTCCTTTATTTATTTTTTAAGTTACATATTTTATTATAAAATGTATGCACACAGATACCTTTACTCCTGAAGTTTAGTAGTTGAACCAAACTATGTCATGATGTCATGTTGTATCAATTTTACCTGGTATGTAATATGTTCTTTCAAGTTTACAGATTCTGTTCTTTCTTCGTGCGAGGGGAATTTATATGATTATACATCTTCGAAAACATTTCCCCCCACTATTGTTTCTTTTTTCTTCAAGGACACAAACATATTTAGGATGAATTGTCTTTGTCCTGCCTAGCATATTGTCTTCATTCATTTCTTTTGTTTTTCTTATGTATTCACTCTTTTTCTCTTAAGATATTCCTTCATACCATTAATGTAAAATTCAGGCATATCTATTTCACCCTTTGCTGGACCTTGGTTACTTATCTGATATGAATGGGGAGGGTTTTGGAATATATTTTTTAAAGATTTTATTTATTTATTTGACAGAGAGAAACACAGAGAGAGAGAGAACACAAACAAGGGGAGTGAGAGAGGGAGAAGCAGGCTTCCTGCCGAGCAGGCAGCTCGATGCGGGGCTCGATCCAGGGTCTCCAGGATCATGACCTGAGCCGAAGGCAGTCGCCCAACCAACTGAGCCACCCAGGCGCCCCTGAAGTGATATTCTTGTTAAATTCTTCTATAGTTCATACCCTAAGAGAATCTGCTTCTATTCCACTTTTAGTAATTCACTTGTCTTTTGCATGTATATTCCTTTATCTTCTTTTTGTCATATCTCTATGCAGCTTCCATTTAATTTTCTTTTAATCTTGCTTATGCATGGGAAGCTTTTGTTCAAACCTATATTTTCTGTAATATGGCATGAGACTTGACACATATTCTCTTTATAGCAGGTGCTTTTGATACCCCTTCCCATACCACCTTCTGTCATCTGAGTATACCTGCAGCTGTAGACAGTTCCTGTCATGCTGACAGCTTCCCTTCTCAAACTCCTGCATTTCTCCTCTTTACTGCCAAAGGCCTTCTTTGATACCACAGGAGTTTGCTTGATTGTGTACAAGCGCACTTCAGAAGTGTGGGTGGAATTTTGCTTCTGGGGGAAAGTTTTAACTCATGGAGGACGGGAATCAGTGGATATATGGTCATCAGAGAGTATCCACCACAGGGAATCCACTGAACAAGTGGACATGATAACTCAAGCCATTAGAGATGAGCCAGTCTGTCCTCAGCCACCCTACTGCATGCATAGTGGGTCCATGAAGAATGTGGCAGTGGTGTCAAGCACAGATACTCTGTATGGGTCCAAGTATTGTTGTGTTCTCTCTCACTTAGGCCGATCATGTAATTGTCATTGCTCAATGTCCAACATGTTAGTGCAGGAAATAGTGTTGAGCACTGGATCTGATACTGCCATTCAAGGATACTAACCAGCTCATTGGTGGCAAGTTGATTCCAGTGGACTCTTTCTACCATAGGGGAAAGTAATTCTTTCTACTTGAGATTGATAAGTATAAGTATTCCAGGTACAGGTTTGCCATCTCTGCCCACAATGTCTTGGCTAACACCTAACGTAAAGTAGAATTTCTGAAATACTATTGTAATACCCTGACTAATGTTGCCTTGGATTAAACGACTCAGGCATTACTTTACCATGAGGAGGTGTGACAGTGGGCAATGACCATGGAATCCATTTTTGCTACCATATATTACATCATCTAGAAGCTGCCAGCATGATAAAAAGTCGGCATGTCCTCTTAAAGACACAGATAAGGCTCCAGCTTGGAGAATGACATTTCTAAGGATCAGAGTATATTACATGGTGCTTTGTCCCCAGTAGACTATTATGTGGTACTTTGTCTTTGGTAGCTAAAATACAAGGGTGGAACCGAGGGGTGGAAGTTGAACTGACTACCCTCTCTCTCACCACCATTGTTCCAATTAGGGAGTTTTTATTTCCTATTCCTACAATTTTAGAGTACACAGAATTAAAGGTCCTGTTGTCCAAGGAGGTTACACTTCTACCAGGGGGTACAATTGGGGTTCCACTGAATCTAAAGTTATAACTGTCGCTCTAAGGTCAATAGATTATATAAGGATGAAAAAAGAGTTAGTATACTGGTGGTGGTAATCAATACTGACCATCATGAGACTAATTTTGTTGTTGTTGTTAACAGTGAACAGGGTCTGAAATCAGTAGATCCATCAAGGAGCCTCTGATAATTCTGTGCCTGAAGGAAGAGCAGTTTCAGCAACTCAGGATTAATAAGGTCAAGATCAAACACCTCAAAGATCTGCACCATCCCAAGGAAAATCAACATAGGATAGCAAAAGTTCTGACGGAGTGTGAGATCCAACTAGAATGGATGCAAGGGGAAGGAGAAAATAAAATCAGTTGATTTGGGTCTAGCTGAGGCCAAAGGGACTTCAGGGTTCCCCATTAACCGTCTTAGCTGCAGCATCAGGGACTCCAGCTCTTACCCTTAAGCATCACTAACAGAGTAGAATCAGGGTAGAGCATGAGCAAATCCGGGAACTACTAAAGGTGACTATGGCAGATGCTGCTAATAGTATTTCCTAGATCCCTTTGACTCACCAGAGTTCACCTGCTACTGTGTGGGGAGAGTTAATATCCTCAATGCCCTAGTCTTCTTGTCCATCAGTGGGACAGTTCTGAGGTTCATTCAACAGAATTTCTCAGGAGGTCCCAAAATATTAAGCCTCAGTTGCCTATAGCAGTAACCTGAGTAATACCATTGCTCCTCCAGACTGTCTACCTGAGGATGGGGAGGCTGGAGCATTTACCCACTCCACTGTACCTTGTGTTGAGTTGCCCTTGGAGGCATGACGTTCCTGCTCCCACAGTCTGCACTAGCCTGTCCTACAAAGGCCCCAGGCAGAATGCAGAAGGACTCAAATGCAGGAAAACTATGCAGTAGGCATGAGCTGGGGCACTGCCAGTGCAAGGTGAGTCTGAGCCCTTCAGAGCTTACCTCTGCAGCTACAGGTGAAATCACAAGTGGGCCAAGGGTGTGATGCTCACATCAGAGCCACCTGCTACACATGCTTCCTTCCTCCCCCCGCCTGTCATTACTTCTAAACTCTCTCCTGGCTTCACATCACACTGTAATCTATTCAAAGGGATAGCCCTCATCACCAAGCATATATGTTGATGGGAGTATAAACTGGTATAGCCACTATGGGAAATGGCATGGAGGTTCTGAAAAAAATTAAAAATAGAACTACCATGTGACCCAGCCATCCTACTTCTGGGGATATATCTGAAGGAAACAAAATCACTATTCCAAAAAGATACCTATACCACCGTGTTCATTGCAGCATTATTTACAATAGCTAAGACATGGAAACAACCTAAGTATCTACTGACAGATGATTGGATAAAGAAAATGTGGTGTATGTATACAGGGAAATACTATTCAGCCATAAAAAAGCCCCTGGAAATTCTGCCATATGTGACAACATGGATGGACCCTGAGGATAATTATGCTAAGTGAAACAAGCCAGCCAAACACAGACAAATACACATTCACTTACGTGTGGAATCTGCAAAAAACCAAACTCAGAGATACAGAGAACAGACTGATGGTTGCTAGAGGTGGGAGTTGGGGGTAGGAAAACTGGGTGAAGGTGGTCAAAAGTACAAACTTCAGTTGTAAGAGTAATTCTGGGGATGTAAGGCATGTCACGCTGACTATAGTTAATAATTTTGTATTGTTTATTTGCACATGGCTAAGAAAGGACCTCTTAAAAGTTCTCACAAGAGAAAAAGTTAAAATCCATCACAATAACTAAGCTTATTGTGATAATCATTTTACTGTATACACATAATTATTATGTCACATACCTTAAACTTAGATGATGTTACACGTCAATTATATCTCAATAAAACTGGGAAAACAGAAAAGAAGGGAAAGGTCAGCTGATGCTCCCTTGACTTAGTTTACCCAGATAGCAGCAGCAGGTCCTTGTAATTTGGATTAGGTACCTGATTACAAGGTCACAGGTGAAAACCCCTCCCACACTGATATTTTGAAAGAAAAGACATTTATCTCCAGCTCAAACTAGCTGGAGTGGGTTCTACGGTGTGGAATGAAAAACATTGACCAACAGAACTCCATGATCCTGGAAAAATGATGTCTTGGTGTAGGGTATTTGGTTGAATGTTATTACAAGGCAGGAAGACCAGATAAACTGAAGCAGTAACTATGAACTTGAAGATAATTTGTGTAGAGCCAGGTACTGAGTTCCACATGAAACATTCAAAATAGGAATTTTGTGTCTTTATACTTAAGTGTCTAAAAATTCAACGGTGGCCTGATCACTGCATGCAGAAAGGAGGTTTTCAGGCAGAGTGCCAGGGAAACATTTTTCTTATGAAATCATTTCTGCTGTTGCAATTTGGCTCCTTGTAGCTCCGATCAATTGTTTTATTTATCAGTATGTGCCAGGTATGCTGCCCAAAAAGTAAAATGCAGCAAAGCAAATCAAAGTAGAACAGCTCTCCTATGTGGATGACTTTTACTTTCTGGGGCGTTATGACTGATTTCCTACAAGCTCGGGGTTCCAGAGAGCAAACCAACGCGGATTTTATTAACTCTGCTTATAAAACTGCTAAAAAAATAAAACTCAACCAAGTAAATCTGACTATCTAATTGGTTTTATTAAGTGATTCATGCAACAGGGCAGCATCCCATCCAGGCAGTAGAGGAGAGCTAAATGAAAGAAAGGTTTTTAAAGGAAGAGAGGGGGCATAACAAAAAGAAATTTCTTAGCAAGGAATGCAGTGTTGAAGCAAGGTTGCCCTCCTACGGGAACCAAAGGGGTCTATCAGTACATTTTCTGGTATTGACCAGGAAATTGCATGCTGACTGGTTGAAGGTTATATTCCTGGGGGATTGAAACTGGAGATGAGTTAGGTATTAAGTCTTGGTTTACTGACTTGTGGGCCTTGAGCTAAGTGACATCATTTTGGGAGTGTGGATTTTTTTTTAAACAATTCCCTTTTTTATTTTTTATTTTTTTTAGAACAATTCCTTCCTTTGATCTCTTAGCTTAACTCAGAGATGTGATCAGGATTTAAGAACATTAGCACCACTCTCTGCTACCACTCTGTGGTTCTAGAAGCCTTCATTGATCCTCTACATGGCATTCATCCCTGTGATATTCATAGGTTCCGACTTCAGGTTCACATTCTTTAAGCGGGTTGCCCTCTGTGTTCCTTTTCTGATGTTCTAGCCGTAGGGTGATCATTTGCTTGGTGGTTAGCAGCTGGGAAACATGCATTTAAAGCTTTTGGCAGGGAGATTATTATGATTACTATAAGCCAGATAACTCCCAATGTTTGGAGTATACTTTGAAACTGTAGTCCCCAACACTCAAACCAAACAAAATCAGATATGTCAAAGAAAGATCTTGTGGAAAGAGTTACTTTTTAAGCCAAATTACTTATTTTTGCTTTTATGGAATTGAGTTTTAATTTCCCAACAAGTGTTAAACTAGGTAGAGTAGGGGTGTTAGCCACAGACACTTTGCTCAGCTCAAAGATAATGAAGGGCTGTTATCAAGAACAACTTGGGCGAGGGGAGAACAACTTGGGCCAGAGAGCGTATCTTTGTTGGGCAACTATTGCTTTAGCAGCAGATTCTGTAATAACTTTAAGAATTAAGGAGAGGTTCTTGATCAGAGCCTTATTTACATTTATCCATAGCCAGGGAAGCTAGGGAGCTGCCCAAAGCAGTAAATCCTGAATCACAAAAGCTTCCTGGAACATCCTTTTTGACTCAATGATGTGAATTCAGAGAAGTCAACCAATGAGATGTATTATTTTGCTTGTGAAAAGTTAGGGGCATAGTTAGATTTTTTTTCTCCCTGGCCTGAAATGTCCTAAATTCCAGAGGTTACTCCCATCCTTAGCAATGGCTTGGGAGATAAAGGCGAGGCATCATCTTTCTAGGCCAATGCCATAGCAAAGGAAAGGAGAAGGAGAAAGGGTTTCATATTTAGTTAGACTATGAAGTCTTGATCTGCCATCTTGGGCAGAAATAGTCTACCTCAATGTCAGTTACTTCTCCTTGTCAGTTTGATTTGGAGGTCTCTATATAGGACCAGGTGCCACATGGAGCCTTATTTAGCTGTGTGTTGTGAAGCCAGGCTTTAACATCTTCTAGCTCTATTACAGAAGTTCCTCTTCAATGGGACTCGAGAGCTGGCTTTCTCTGATGATGTTTCTAAAATACCTAATCCCCAGGCTCTGAACTGCTGATCAACAGAATCCTTTGAACTGGGACCCAGGAAGACTTATTTCACCTGCTGATCACAAGCTTGAACAGAAGGCAGTAGACTGAAAGTAGGTGGCCACAGCAGCATGAGACAACAAGGGATCAAGAACTTCACAAGGTTTAGTTAAGACTCGTATGATTTGCTCAGTGAAGTGGGTGCCCTGGTCCCTGGTATTACAGAAGTTCTATCCCAAGTGGGAATCACATTTTTTCCCCAAAAGATTTATTTATTTATTTATTTGAGAGAGGAAGAGGGTGAACAGGGGGAGGGACAAAGGATAAAGAATCCTCAAGCAGCCTCCCTCCCAGTGTGGAGCCTGCCTCTGGGCTAGATCCCAGGACCCCGAGATCATGACCTGACCCGAAATCAAGAGTCGGATGCTCAATTGATTGAGCTACCCAGCTGCCCCTGGAAAACATATTTTTAAAAACAGTTTTTTCTCTTTTCTTTTTTCCCCACTGTGAGAGCATCAGGAATGGCTTCAGCCTGTCTGGAAAATACGTGCACAGTGACAAGAACATACTGATAACATGTTGGAAAGTGGCAGCTGTATGAATGAAGCTCAGCTGTAGGTGTTCAGAGGGCGCAGAGGGAGAAGGTCTGAGGCCTCTGGAGACCAAAACAGTTTTTCCAGGATGATGGACCTGACAAATCAGACATTGCCAGTAGACAGTTTTTGCAGTTTTATAGACGTTTCCCCACTAATGTCTATTTATAATTTAAGTCATCTGAGACGCACTGTGCTGCACGAGGGAATGCAAAAACCACAAAATGGGGTTCGTCAGGGAACTGGGAAGAACAAAGCTGCTGTCTTGGTTTCCTCATAGCCCTGGCTCTTCATTTAACTTACAGCCAGTTTACCACCTTAATTTTCCTGATTTAGGAGCAGACTGTTGCCATGTTATACGGACATGAGGAAAGCAATAGCTTGACAACGTGTTTTGCAGAAGCACAATGGGCTTCGCCTGCATGAATCACAATCTTTCTTGAATCCATTGTCACTGCCTTGCGTTGAAGTCAGGTGGATCAAACACGAAAATTTCTCTTCAAGGATTTCTTTTCCACAAATCTATAATTTCCTTTCTAAATTTAGATTTTGCCTTAAGTTTTCCCTATTTGTTTATGTGTTTATTTACTTAAAAGATTTTATTTTTAAGTGGGGCTCTATCCCAGGACCCTGAGATCATGACCCGAGCTTCAGGCAGCCCCTTAACTGAGCCACCCAGCCACTCCTTTTCAAGTACTTTAAATTGTCCAGTCCTCGTAAGTGCTTGTCTTTAAACCCACTAAAGAGAGCTCTTTTGCAAATTAATTTTAGCAATACCATTCAGAGGTGGAACAGTAACTCACATTTTTAACATGTACACAAACACACAGATACAAGGATCTTACAGTTACTAATACTTGTGGAGAAGATTTTTAAGATTTCTATTTGTCCCTGAAATTAATCTCAAGGGAACTGTCTTCAAATTTGGCAACAAGTAACCTTTCCACAGTTTGTATCTTAAAAAGGCCTCTCTCCCTTTTTCCTTTTGGTTGCAGGTGATTGAGAGTTGTGTTTACATTTCAAAGACCTGGTAAGATACTTAACTTCAAGGAACAATGAAAGAATATAAGTTCAGTAAGGAGGTTTCCTAAGGTCAATAATTTACTAACCTTTTGAGGTGAACAAGAGGAGTTTGGGGATTGGTAAGAAATAGGTGAATTTTGAATTGCCTCTAGAACTGATTTTTGTTTTACACATGATTTGTAAGCTAAGAATAGTTGCTCTCATTTCCTCCAAGAATTGGGTTGTAACTTAAATGATGTCATAGGTTGATCTCCCCATCCTACTGTCACATCCTCAATTTGTTTCTTTCCCCCTGGGAACATAGTCTTAATTTTAAATATTTTTGGCAGTATTGAATAACCTCCCCCACCCCCTTGGGTGTAAGACAGGTCTCCAAAGAGGGTGCAGAGGATATTACTTTCCCTGAATCCAGAGTCACTCCCAAAGACAGCCAAAAGAAAACCAACAACCAGGGCTGTCCCAGGCAGGCCAAAAGCCAAGCCCAGGTATGCAAAATGAGATGAGCTAGAAAGCAATAGCTATCTCTGGGAGCTAAAGTGATGCAGGCTGGCTGGGTGGGTCTAAGGACCCAGAAGCACTGGGTTTCTGCAGGACACAGCATACTCTCTCCTTCCTTCTGAGAGTCGACCAGATGCTCCATCTGCTATGCTGTGTCACTTACACTATTCGGTAAACTCTGCTCTCACTTCCTAAACCAAGGACCCTTTTGACTGGTCCTAGGACTAGGAGGCCAGTTGGGTTGGTAGCTTGAATGCAAAAAGAGGGAGTCACCGACAGCCCGCAGAGATTGTACAAAAGTGAACACAGAAGGGTTTGCAAGGCATCAAGTTTGTTCCTTACTGTCCCTGAGTGCTGTCAAAGTTCACTTTGGATCCTATCCCTGCCACCAAACCTGCTAAAAACAAAAATTCAACCAAGTAAATCTGAGGCTCTGATTGGCTTTATTAAATGATTGATGGATTAGGCAGCATCCCATTTAGCAAGTAAAGGGAGCTCCATTGAACTAAGCAAAAGAAAGGTCTTTAAAGGCAGAGAAGGAATACATCACTTTGGCAAGATTGTCCTCATAAGGTGAGTCAAGGGGTCTGTTAGTAAATTTTCTGGTATTCACTGGGAAATTCCATGCTGACTGGTTAAAGCTAACTTTGCTAGGGGGTTGAAACTGGAGTTAGGTTAAGTATGAAGTCTTGGTTTACGGACTTGGGGTCTTAACCTAAGTGACACCATTTTGAGCCTGTGGTTTCCTTTTTATGTAACCTTAAAGTTGGAAAACTAGAGTGTAATCTCATTTTACAATTGGAGAAAGAGCGTTCCAGGGAGGTAGAGTGAGTCACATAAAGCTTCACAACTAAGTCTAGGCCAAAGGGCAGCAGAAATGTGACAGGAGTTCAGGACGGGCCATCTCAGTATTTTTTGTTATATTGCTTATTTTGACCTGTAGGCACTTGAAAAAGACTTTCCCTGATTTCCCCTTATCTGCCAGAAGACAGGTGTGCAAAAAGAACTCAGTTGTCCTCAAGCCCCTCCCTCCCTGTGAATGTCATCAAGGGAGGAAGATGATTCTTACACCTGGAGGGGAGACTAGAAGTCCATGCTACCACCAGTTTGTCACAAACTGTCCTTCCTTCCCATCTATTCTTCTAAGGGCCCATTCACCTTTCCCTCCAGTCATTTACTCTCTCCTAAGAGGCCTGCATTACTCCCTCCTCTTTCCTTGTTAAGATGGTATTTAATCCTGAATTCTAAAACCACCTCTGGGATTTACTCATTTTCCTTGGGTATCTCCTGTGACTACCCAAGGCAGAGATGCTACTAATCTTCTGTTTTTCTCCTGTTAATCTCTCTTTCATCACAGGCATCTCAGCTGAGAACTCAGCAGGGTACAAGGAAAATGATGTTTTTCTCTCCTAAAAGGCAGATCTAGATTAAAACAAATAACAAGAAAACAAAATCTGGTGCATCATTCTTCCCACAGATCTTCTTGAGAAACAAGTGCTGTCCTGTCAGCATAGGAGACCTCTACGTATTGCGGGTCTTTGTGCCTGTGGCCCCCACTTACCGGGTTGCATTGATGAACAGGTTGACGAAGGGAAGGAATTTAAAAGGGCCCTTGCTCTCTGGAGGAGGGACATGTACCCTACTAGGCGTCAGGTTGTTTGCCTGGAAGTGGCTTCCCCCTTGCAGGAAGTTTCTTTCCCTCGCTCCCTTCTTCCCTGAACTCCGGATTCGGATTCCGATTCCCTCTCATTATTTTTCCTCAGGGTCCTTTCAGTTTCTGCCTAATGAGACCGGTGGTAGCTGAGTGTGTGATTGACACTCGGTATGTACAGCTTGTATTCATCTTCCTGAGAAAGGGCATTGCACAATAAAGGATTGCCAAGGGCAACTGTGATGGCATTTCTGGGAGCCCCAGCAGCATTCCCAGCAGCTCCTTCCCCACCCCAGTGGAAGGAAACACCACCAGGGACCAGTGGGGGGAGAGAGGCGGGGCTTCGAAACTAATTAAAATATTCTTTATACAAGGAGACCTTGAGTTCTTTGCTGTTGCGCATTAGACCTCTTTACTTTTTACCCACATACGAATTCTCCTGATTTCCAGGACACAAAGCCAAGTCTAGGCTGGAGGGAAATACTTTTGGAGTAAAAGCAAATCAGTTGCAAATGAGTTACAACATCTCAATTGCCTTAATAGATCAAACAGAACTTCCGCTTTGTACTCCAGGTACCAGAACTGATCCCCCTCAGTGGAGTTCGCCAGCTCCAAAAAATGCCAGTCTTTGGTCTGCCTAACGCGAGGTCCTAAGCAGTGCCCTTGAGCGCTTAACCAGGACACAGTAACTTGGAAGAGGGCCTGCTGCGCATGTGGTCTGCCAGGATGGTGTAACTCGCAAGCTAGCTGGAACAAGCTCTCCTGCGTCAGGCCAGCGAATACTTATGTCAGGCCCGAAGTAAGGAAAATTGATTTTACTTACTTTGTACCCTGTGTACTGCCTGCGGAGAGGGTGGGCAAGTGAAGCGGGTTTTTTGTGTTAGTAGCTCTGTTGGTACTTCCTGCAAGGCTGGCTGCCCATACCCTCCCTCTTCCGCCATTCCGGCTTTTCTCCCGGTTCTGTCTTCAGAACGGAATCCTGTGCGTTGCTCGTCAATGTGCATAGGCTAGGCACATGCCTCCGTGTCTCAAGTGGGTACCTTTTAATAGAGCCGGATGGTCCCTCAAATTCAAACTTTAAAAGCAGGTGGATTGAATTGAAACATATAGAACGATCTTTCAAATGGAAAAAAACCAAACTCTGTTTCATTGATAAAAGTGGTTTACAGATTGACATAAAATAAACTGCACATACTTACAGTATATAATTTGATAAGTCTAGGCATAGGTATATACTGTGAATTCATCACCATAATCAAGCTATTGGGCATATTCATCTTCTCCAAGAGCTTTCTTGCCCCTTCCTAACCTACCCACTCCCTTCTCCTGGCCCCTGCTCACACCACTTCCACACACTAGGCAGCCACAGAGCTGCTTTCTTTCATATTAGAGCTGTCTTCACCTTCTAGAAATTTATATAAATGGAATCACACATATATACTCTTTTTTGTCTGGTTCCTTTTACTCTAATTATTTCGAGATTTATCTATGTTGACTAATTTTTTCTTTTCTTTCTTTTTTTCTTTCTCTCTCTCTCTCTTTTTCTTGGGGGGGGGGTCTGGTCTTATGTATTTATTACTCTTAGAAAATCTCATTTTTGATCGAACTTAGACTTAGAGGTAGAAGCCCCCAGAGTGAACAGTCTCCATCTCTGGGCAATCAGTTCCTGGTGTTTTTCTTTGGCTTTCTTCATTCTCTTGGCCAAAAGTTTAGCATGTTTGCGGCCTTTTGCTTATTTTTCTTAATATGATATTTCTTCAGAGCAAGATGCTGACATTTGTGTGCGGGACTCGGGAAGTAACACAATGTTGAATCTTATGTGCTCTGGTTCTAGGTTTCTTACTGTCTTTGTTCAGGGGCTTTCTCACCACATATTGGTGAACATCATCTTTAGACAGATGGAAAAATTTGCGGATTCTGCTAGCTCTTTTGGGTCCCAGGTGAGAGGACACAGTAACAACATTGAGCTCAGGAATATCCTTCTCCTTTTTTTTTTTTTTTTACAATAACAAAATTGAGAACACTAAGATCAATATCCACAGTGCCAGGTAGACCAGATTTGTGCTTTCCTTCTTCAGTCTTCCTCAGTCTGTAACAGGAATGCCCCTTACATGGCAGCAGGCAGACACGGCCATGGGTCCAGACACCCTGCTTCATGGGGAAGCCCTGTCTGTCATTCCCACCACTGACTGGGACCACACAACCCTTCCATTCTTCACCCAGAACATCAGCAGCAACCTCTGTGGTCATATGCTTCTCCTAAATTTGCATTTATTGTCCCCTTCAATGAGCTTCTGGCAGCCAGTAGCTAGGAAAGAGATGTTCAGCTTCCCCCTAAAGCAGCCGACCACCTCTAAGGTGCCATGAAAAAGAATGATATTGAGTGAACTTTGTAGTTTGTAACTTTCAAAGAATTGGTCTATTTAAACATTGTTAAATTGATTGGCATAAAGTTGCTCATAATAGTTCCTTATAATTCTTTTACTATTTGTAGAATTTAAGGTAGTCACCTCTGTCATTTCTAATATTACAATTTTTGTTTTCTCTGTCTTTCTCCCCTGATTATTTTGTTTAGAGGTTCTTCAATTTTACTGATATTCTCAAACAAGCAGCTTTTGGTTTATTGATTTCTCTATTATTTTTTTGGTTTCTGTTCACTGATTTTTGTTCTGATATTTATTTCTTCCTTTCTTCTACTTTACTTTAATTTCTTGATTTAATTTGCTTTTCTTTTTAAAATTTCTCTTTTTCTTCTTTTGTGCCCTTAGTCTGCTATAACAAAGTGCCACAGACTGGGTAGTTTAAAAACAATAGAAATTTACTTCCAATGATTCTGTGTGAAATAGGATACCTGCGTGATTGGGTGAAAGCACTCTTCTTAGTTGCAGACTTCTGGTTGTGTCCTTACACGACAGAAGTAGATAGGGGTATCTCAAAAGTCTCTTTTCTAAGGGCACCAATCCCGTTCATGAAGGCTCTGCTGCCATGATCTAATCACATCTTCGAGGCCCAGCTCCCAATAACATCAACTTGGAATTACGATTTCAACATATGAAGTTTGAAGGAATACATTCAATCATAGAATGCCCTTCTTTTGGATTAAGTTTTTTTGATGATTCATTCCATTTCATCTCTGTTTTTGGATAATTGCTGTAACTCATATTTTTTAGTGGTTGCTTTGTGTTTTATAGCAAATATTTTTAACTTATTATAATATATGCTCATGTGATATACATTTCAATATTAGAACCTTATTATGATATACTTTGATTTCTTCCTCTTAACCTCTGTTCTATTATTATTTACATTCTATTTTTACCTACATTATAAGCTTCACAATGTTTTTTCTTTAAAGTCAGTTATCCTTCCAAAATATTTAAACAATAAGGAAAAATATCTGATTTATATTTATATAGTTATACTTTCTGGTGTTCTTTATCTCCATGTGTATAGCCACATGTCAATCTGATAAAATTTTCTATGTGCCTGAGTTACTTTATGTGATATTTCTTATAGTTATGGTCTGTTGGTAGTGTCTTCTTTCAGCTTTTATATCTCCGAAAGAACAATTATTTCATATTTTTTTAAAAAAGATTTTATATATTTTAAAGAGCATGCAAGAGCAGGGGAGGGGCAGAGGGAGAAGCAGAGAATCCTAAAAGCAGACTCTGCACTGAGCGAGGAGCCCAGCTGGGGGCTCAGTTCCACTACCAGTGAAATCATGATCTGAGCCAAAATTGCAAGTCAGATGCTTAACTGACTAAACCACCCAGGTACCCCAATTATTTCACATTTTTAAAAAAGGTATTCTTATGTGGCTCTTCAATCTTTATATTTTTGTCTGTAGTTTCATGTATTTTGATTAACATATAAAAATATAATTCAATTTTTCAATGGAAAAAAAAAGGTATTCTTGTTGGGTATAGAATTCCATTTAGTATTTCAAATATGTGCTCTAGTCCTTTCTAACTTGCATTTTTTTCACTGTGAGTGTGCTATAATTATCTGGTAAATTATCTTTTTTTTTTTTGCATATTATAACCTTAATAATAGGCCACATAATGACCTCCCTACATGCTTTTAAGATTTTCTCTTTATCATTGGAATCTCTTTTTTTTTTTTTTAAGATTTTATTTATTTGACAGAGAGAAACACAGACAGAGAGGGAACACAAGCAGGGGGAGTGAGAGAGGGAGAAGCAGGCTTCCCGCCGACCAGGGAGCCCGATGTGGGACTTGATCCTGGGTCTCTGGGATCATGACCTGAGCCGAAGGCAGTCGCTTAACCAACTGAGCCACCCAGGTGTCCCAGAATCTCTTTATTAATGTAATCTCATTATGATATACTTCAGTTTTCTTCATGTTTTTAACATTAGACTTTGTTGAATGTCTTAGAGCTATGAGTTTATACTTTTCATTAAATTTCTGACCATTATTATTATTATTATTATTATTTCCTCTTCCTACTTCAGGAACTCCCATAACCTGTATAAGAGGCCACTTGAAGTTGTCCTGGATCTCACTGATGCTCTCTTCATCTTTCTCTTCATTCTTTTTTGTTTTTCATTTTGAATATTTTCTATTATAATATCACTAAGCTTACTAATCTAACAGTATGATTCTTTTGGGTCTTGCTTTTAGATTTTGGTAGGCAGGATCAGAACAAGCTATTAGACTAGGGCTAATTTTCACCCATTACTAAAGTAAAACTTTTGAACATATGCTAATTATTCATATATGCTGCCCTGAGCTGTGAAGTTTTCTTCTCTGGTTTGTGGAAGCAGGAACTGTGTTTTGGCAATGTATGACCTTTGGCTATTATTCCCTCTAATCTCATTGGGTATCCCTGCCACCCTGACCTCATCAGGCTTCAGGTAATTTCCTGATACACAAATGTTGCTCAGAACTCAACCAAAGACTTATGGTGTGTTGTGTGCAGACCTTAAGAGCTCCTCAGTAAGCCCTGTTCTTTCCAGTACTCTCCTATGCAAACTCTGGCCATTTTAGTCTCCTTAGACTCTCAGCTATATCTCTTCAACTCAGGGATGATGCTGGCTCCAGCTAATTTTTCCTTCCTGTTCCACATCCTGGAAACTTCTCTGCACTGTAAGGTGTGTTGTGGAAAATGAATTATAGACTCATTTTATTTGTTCCTCCCCTTCTAGTGTCCATTGTGTTCCATTATGTGCTGTTCAGTGGCTTGAAAACCATTGTATCATACAATTTTGTCTGGCTTTTTAGTTGTTTCAGGTGAGAGAGTAATTTGGTTTATGACATTTCATTTCAGCTCATGGTAGAAGTTCTGCTACCCTTCACTTAATTTTTTTTTTTTAACTCAGTGTTTAAGTTGGAACTTCACTATTATATTTCAAGTGTTTATATATTTCCTTCATTAAGGGATTTGATGGAGAATTGGGTAGCTAGAACCCGAGAGCTAAAATAAAAGATATCATTTCCGAAAATGCAAATGAAGTGCCTCTGAAATGAGAATGGAAGTCAATTGGAAATTAGAGTACTCTTTATAAGAATTGATGTACTCATTTCCATTTATCTACCTATTATGTAAATATTGAGAGACAATCATCCAATTCTTATGTTTCTGCATTTCTGACTTTTGTTTTGGATTATCTTCTCAAAGATTTTTATATAGCAAACGGCTTGGAAGATAGAGATGGAATCTTCTAGAACAAAAGAAAAGATTGCCTATAAACCTGGTTCAAAAAAGATTTCTCCCACTAGAGCCAAGGTCAGGATTTTTGCTTTGTTTCCTTTTTTGGCCATTATAAAAGATTCAGGTTCTATAAACTTTCCTGTAATACAACCCCCATGTGTGTGTGGTTGTCACCTGGTCCTCTTCTCATTGCCTTGTAGGAACCTGGGCTTGAGGAATTAGCAAATATTCTGATGTTTATGCTGTTTGCTGTGCCATGAGTTGGAAAGTATTGTCTCTGACCCTGGAATCTTGTATCTTTTGCCAGCATCGGTGCAAACCGTGTGAGGCCAGCTTATTTGCTTGCAAGAAGGGTAGCATAGCTCCATACATACCAGATTCTTTACAGTTCTGACAGTGATCTAGAGCACATTACACCTAGGCTACAGGCCATGTGACTATGTTTCCTTATACCAACAAGATCCAAACCTACAGAAAGTGGCAGGCATGGAGTTGATGAGGAAGATATGGGAGAACTCCGAATGAGTGGCACTATGGCATGACCATGTTCTGTGGCTCCTAAGTAAGTAAAGAATTATTCAAACACCAGGTGGTGTTACTCTCTCATATTTATTAAGGAACTGAGGATATTTGGCTTGGAGAAGGGAAGCCTCGGCAGGGCAAGAGAGCCATAGCCAACTACGCGAAGAGCTTTGAAATGAAGGGTAGAAATATGTAGTGTGGACAGTTAATAAGATCTAATCCTTTTTCTAATCTTATGTGGGTGCTGCACATATAATCAGATGTGACCCTCAATTAGTGGGAAAAGAACTGCTGCCAAAGACAAATCTCATGTGCATATCACCAGTAGCCATTCTGTTTAGGAGAAGAAAGATGAAAATATACAAATACAAAGGGGAGAATCTCCAACCTTGGGTATAGGGCTAAGGAGGGGCCTTTAGGGATTACTCCTGTCCTTATCCCCTCTGGCCTTACCACTGCAGTGCCAGACTTCTCACACGCAGAGGCGTTTTTTCAGTAGGTGAGAAGTGCCTGAGGCTTTGTTCCATCTCCTCCACAAAGAAGTCAGCAACCATGACCCATGAAAACTGGTATATGAATCTTCAGCTCCCTCGCCTCTTGGGTTTGGTAACTTCAAAGCACATGTCTTAACTGACTCTTTGTGTTCCCAAATGGATTTGTGCTCCAGTTATTTACAGCAGCTACAGGGCTCTATCATGCACTGTTTATTTGTTGCGTTCTTTTTCCTGTCTCATCTCCCATTTCTTTTTCCATTGTTGCTGGGATTACCTCTCCCACAAACTCCTTGTACTTGACTTCTTTTACCAGGATCTGTAACCAACTAAGCAGGGAAAGGGATATGGACACATTAAAAACAAAGTCACATTTGATGTACAGTCCCACTAAAATTCTAACATCAAAAAGAAAGTTGATAATCCCCTCAGTGGGGCTCTAGAGCTAAACTATAATGCAGTTATTGGAAAGAGGGATGGGTTTTTTAAAATGTCCCTTAGGACATGTCCCCTTTGAAGGAGAAAAATGCCCTGAAAGTTGTGGTGCAATGCTTGCTCAGGAACATGAGACAGATGTTTTTAAAACCCTATCAGTGAGGCTGAGAATCCAGAGGGCTCTGATGGCTCCAGCCTTGTACTTCATTTGCTGGCAAGATATTTTAGATTTGCCAGAGCTTCTGGGGTTGCCATGGTATTTATAAACAAAACTCTATGGTCAACAGACTCTGGGGTGGTACAACAATGCTAAGGGAGGTTTGGAGGAAGGCAGGGTACTCTTGCTGGGAAAGTCTTGAAAAATGACGTCTCGAAAAGATCATAGAGCACAAAGTAGTGGAACTGGCTGCCTTGCTGATTGGGGCAGTCTCATTGCTTCTGTTCCCTCCTCCTTTCCTCTTCCAGCCTCTTCTCAGCAGATGCTTCCCTGTTCTTCCATAAAGATGGGAAAGAAGTTCAAACCATATAAGGAACTTTCCCAGGTGCCACAGATGGTGTGGCTGGAGGGATAACCTCCTCTTAAGTCTCTGAAAATTAAAGTAGTCAAACATTCTGTTGAGTACTTCGGAACTGCCTGCTCTTCTCTCTTCTCTGAAAGACATTAATTGCACATGGGGCACCTGGGTGGCTCCGTCAGTTAAGTGTCTGACTCTTGGTTTTGAGATCCAGCCCCGAATCCAACTCTGGGCTCTGTGGGGAGTTTGACTGAAGATTCTTTCCCTCTGCCCCTCTCCTAGTCTCATACTGTCTCTGTCTTTCAAATAAATAAATAAATAAATAAATAAATAAATAAATAAATAAATAAATCTTTAACATTAAAAAAAAACATTTATTACACAATTAGAAAGTGCAGAGCTCTGCATCAGATACTGGGGAATATAAAGATATAAAGATGATTAAGATACAGCTCCTGTCTTCAGGAAGTCACCGACCACTAGGGGACACTATAGAGTGGTGAACACATTGACAGAGACACCAGTTAGGGGCCTTGTGCCCAGCAGGAAGAAGGAAAACAGGGAAAGCCTGGATGGACCTGCTTAAATGTTTAAACTGAAGGGAAGCTACTGAGTGATGCACCACAGTGTTCAACTGTCCTCACCATGACATCTCCTCAGCTATGTCAGAGATCATTTGGGATCTTGAGCTGACCGTTCGTGCTGGATTTTAAAAGGCTAGATTCAGTCAGGAGAGGAAGAGGGGCCAATGGGTCTCCACATGCTCATTAGTCGAGAATCCCTCCTTCCCACCTTCCCTCCCTCCTTTCACTAAAAAATATGAAAGGTAAGAAATGCACATAATTTGAAAGAACACAGAGGCCTATAAGATTAGTTAGGAGAAAAAGCAGCAAATTATATAACATACCTGATATGTGCCTAACTCTAAAATAGAGACTTTCAACCAATCCGGTTTATTTTGACTACCTTGTTCAGCCCCTATTTCTAGAGATACCTGCGGCTGGCTACCTTCTAAAATTTTTGAGGATTTGCTGGTACAAATTAAATTGTCTCTCAGTTTTCTGGTTTAGGGAATACATTCATGTATTTTCTGTCTTACACCATTTTGTTCTCAGTTCCTGCTCTCATGGACTACTGGCCTTTTAGATTTATGTCTTAAGAAAAAAATAATTCTCTCCTGGCATTTTTAGGGGTGTTTTGGGAGGAGAAGATAGTAAGCATCCGTATCCCATCTGCAGATTTTGTCAGAAGTCACTTACCTCCATTTTTAAAAATCTTTATTTGCTGACTATGAAAAATCAGCTGTAGAAGTCAATACAGGTGAGATGTGGGTTCAATTGGGAGTCTCTCTGGTTGGTCAGCCAGTTGATCAGTCTGCCCATCAGTGTCTTATCCCATGATCAGGGACCCATTGTTTGTGTTAGTCACAATGTTTTTAGTTGATCTTGGTTTCAAAAGAGATATTAAATCAGATAGGAGGTAGGCATGCAGAAATAAGATCACTGCAGACTACAGGGTGCAGAAATAAGATCTTGCAGGGACAAATAGTGAATTGCTAGACTCTCTTATCCTTTGAAGCAAGCTTTTCCCTACTGATTTTCTGGATCCATACTTGAAGATTCATATCATCAAAGGGACAAGCCATGGCATCT
Organism: Spilogale gracilis; assembly: GCA_004023965.1. Taxonomy (NCBI): domain Eukaryota; kingdom Metazoa; phylum Chordata; class Mammalia; order Carnivora; family Mephitidae; genus Spilogale; species Spilogale gracilis. The sequence goes on from PITA01018761.1 coordinate 27,341, forward strand.
CCAGGATGTAGAGGAGCAGGGATGAAGCTATCCATTGGATAGATGCCTCCAACTAAGGGCAGAGGTCCAACAAGAACCTTCTTTCTTACACTATTAACTGATTCTCTGTTATCACATAGGAAAAGCCAATGAGAGGTGACAAGAAAGGAGAAGCTTTTGCTTAAGTATATTGGAGAGAGCAGAAATTCATCTGTATGCTGATAGGAAGTTTAGGGAAAGGAAGAAAATGCCCTTATCCTTCACATTTTCTATAACTGATGGCTCCTTGCTTGGGGACACAAATATACTTGAGCAGGGACTACATCATGTACCCTGAGGGATCCTAGTCCATCGTGGGCTCTGGGTGGTGAGTCTACAGGTCCCACAGGCACAGGATCCAAGATTATGGCAGGGAGGGAGCAAAAAATACAGATGCCAAAGGAAAGCTTGCCTAGTTTCCCAGGTGTGTAGATAGTTGACCGGCCCTACTGGATGTTCATAGTGCCAGGGCAAGAAAGCTTCTCCTTGGGGGCAGTGGCATAGGTGAGTTGCCTCACAGCTTAAAGGAGTGGAGCCCCAGGAAGCAGCATTTGGAACACAGCTTCTCTGGATGCTAGCATTCCTTGGCTTGTCTTAGTGCCTCATGCCATGTGCCCCACTTTAGGGTTTTCACTGCCAAGACTTGGAGTCAGTCCTTCTCCACAGCTACCAGGAGGTTCGAACAAGAGTGCCCATAAGAGATGGAGGGAGCATTACCTAGGACTTATCCTCCACTCTCTGAGGTCATTCCAGAGATGTGGAGTAACATTTTCCATGGAGCAGGAGACTTGAGGAACAGCTGAGGGTACTAGTTAACAGTGAAAATCCCAGATTTTCTGAACAGAATTTCTTCAGTTCAAGTGGTCACGCCTGGTCATCTTTCTTTCTTAAAAACAAAGTTCTCTGTTAATTCTTATATGTGTTAAATATTTGAGAAGCTTGAGGCTGTTCCCCAACTCGATAAGATTCACCTACTTCCTCCAAGATTTAATCCAGAGAGTGGGAAGGTGATGACTGGCCCAGGGCTTCTCTACTTGGCTAATCTCAGAATTACCCGAAGAGTAATAAAGTAAGGTACCCCTTACTTTTCGAAGGTTCGCATTGCACCACTTTGCTTTTATGAAAGACCTACATTAGTACTGTTTTGCTGAGAGAAATCCAAAGATAACTTGTGCTTTTTGTGATGAAAAGCAAAAATAGTGTTGGGCATTTGCTTTGTGGCGAGTCCTTATATGGGCAGTGCCCCCCAGCAATGAGAGTGGCTCTGCCAAGCTGCTTCCCTGGGAGTCACACCTAGTGTCTCAGCATCAGGTGGCCAGAGCTTGGAATTATGTGGGCATCTGTGCTTGATCTTTATTTATTTTGTGCATCTGTTAGCAAACTCTGTCCTAAGGTGTCAAAAAGGCCTAGAGAGGTTATTTTTTGGATCTTGGTACTAAAAAAATTTTCCTTCTGAATTGATAGTAATTGCTTCTTCATTTTATGCCATTTTGGCTTACCAGAGATGTCACAGGAATGTTCCGCTTTTGGATAATGGGGGAAACATGTACACTTAGCCCACTCCCGATGACTGATTCAGTAGGTTTTTATCACATAATTATAATTTTTATATGCACATCTGGCCTAGAAACACCACCTATACCTTCTTTCCAGCTGGTCTGATTTTCATGAATTGCAGAAGGTAGATTTTACCACCAGCAGGAAGCATTTAGAGAGAGTTTCTTTTCTCTTCCGGAGCAGGAATTCCCTTGAGAAACAATGATGGCGGTTTCACGTCAATTTATAGTTGACATAGCACTACTGCATGTTTTATCTAATTTGATTGTCATGTTATGGGGTTACAGGTAGATATATTTATTCTGTTACTCTGCAGATGAGGAGCACGAGGCTCAGAGAGGTTCAATAACCTGCCCAAGGTCCCACAACTTGTGTGTAGGTATGTGTGGGAACAACTCTTTGTCTCTGGTCCCATTTAAAAAAGGAGGTGAGGCAAGAAAAGGAGCATTTGCCCAGGGATTGAGATAACATTGATGTGGGTCTCATCTGTGGGTGAAAGGCCAGCTGGGGCTTGGACAGTGAAGAGGAAGAAACAGTTATGATGCTAATATGCTAGCTTTTATTTGCGCCTGCTGCCGGTGGGTAGCCTTCAGTGGGATGTTCCCTTTGAAGTTTCCCCCTCCCTGTCTTCCAGGGTGAATGTGGCCCAAACCAGCCTACACTCTTCTATGGTCAGACCAAGGCCACACTGCAGCCTTTGACTGAGGACAGGGGGAGGTGGGGCTGCACAGAACATTTTTCTTTATACAAAGGATGCCGGCCTGTTGGGGACTAATCCTTGATATCATTAACACTGGTGAACGTGGCCGAGTGGACCTACCCACCCTGGCCATAACAACAGACATAATCATCACTGACATTTTACAACTTCTCAGATGCATCAGGAAGTTGGCAAGCTTTGGGAGAGGTGGACTACTTTTTCCTGTGGCTCATCATTAGAACCCATACCAAAGAACGGCTAGATAAGCATTAATTAACAGGAACAGGGACTCCAAGCAAGGTCCTATGTTAGGGCCTCACTTACCTAGACCAAGGGATAAGAAGACCCTCTAATCCACACGATGGAGACTGGGTCACATTGGGCCCTACCTCGTACTCGTATTCAGAGGAGAACAACCACATCCACCCCAGCCAGGGAGGTCCTGGGGAGAAGCAAAAAGTTCAGAGAAGAAAGAGCAACAGGGGCCTCAACATCCTTCGCCAGGCCTGTGCTTGTGATCCGAGTATGATTTGCTTGCTGTTGTAATGAAGAGGAAAACAAGAGTGAGGGGTTAAGTGTGAGGAGGAGCCAGTTGCAGAGTGATCCAAGAGTGGCTGGCTCCCTGGAAGGTTTGATTATATTGGCCTGCATTTCTTTGGCTGCCAACATATTCAGATCCAAAAATGGCATGGAATTGCTGGCACCAGAATTCTCCTTACCACACACTGGGAAATAATCCCAAACTGTTGGAGCGAATGTGAGGGTGAGATTTGGCTAGGTAAGGGGGAGACGGAGCAGAAGGGTGCAGGGCAGGGAAGGAATTCATAGTCAGGAAGAAACAATATTTGTTTTCCCATCTCTTTCACCAGTGAAGTCACTGGCCCCTGAGCCGGCATGAGAAAAGGAAGAATGAAGGTAGAGTAAGAAAAAGAGAGTGGAAATGGAAGAAAGAAATCTGTAGTAAGGAAACTGACCCTGAGGAAAGAGGAAGAGAAGGATGTGGCTTGGGTTTTGGGCGCGTGTGTGAGTGGGTGCATACGTACACACACACACATACACATACACACTCTTTGCCAGCTCTACGCCTGCAAGTTAGCCAAGATTTAATTTTTAGATTGCTCATCTTAACCATTCTCTTTTAAAGTATAATCATCATTAAAAACATTTGTGTGTGTGTGTGTGTGTGTGTGTGTGTGTGTGTGTATTTGAGCCCCTTTCCTTAAACCACACTAATGTTATTTGGACCACATTAATAGCTAATTTCATGTTTACTTATTTTTCTCCCTTGTAGCCACACTTGTGACCTCTAATTGAATATAAATACCTTTCCTGGGTAGAGAAAGTATTATTTTACTTATTTCCTACTCGGTATCCCAGAGCACCATGCATGCTCCTTTACACAGGGCCATGGGTTTCATAAATGCCTAATTAGTGACATCATCAGAGGAAGGAAGGATTCATGGCTTTCCTGGGCAATGTCAATAAGCAGCTGGGAGAGGCCAGGCCAACCACCATTCTGCCAGTGTGAGCCTTGCTGTGCATTCCAGAATGTTCAGCCCACTTTGTGGTCACCTGGTCCCATAAGCTTCAGCATCTCGTCTCATTATGAATGTCCCAATCTGGCGTGGCGTAGCTTGGAACCCTGCACTAGGACTGCCCCTGAGATGCCCTTTACAGGCCCATGTTCTCAATGATACTGTGTCCTCACACAGTACATCTGGTACTTCCACTAATCTGACTTCCTTGGCTGGGGCCCAGTGAAGGCCTTGGTAACCCTGTATTCTAGGCCAAGGGAAGTCATGTTATAGCAAAGATCCTGCGAAACAAGAATGCCCATCTACTCTTTGAAAAGAATTTCAGAAAATTCTGAGTCAAGGTTGCCATCCGTTGAAACTTTTTTTTCCCACCAGCCCCACCCACATTGATGAATGAGAGTCCTAATTCACTCAGAAGCATATCCCAGTCCCCTCTCCATCTTCTAAGGGAGAGGAAATGCACACTTGACTGCAGTCATGCCTGCTTGGAGTTTCCACCCCCAAGAATTCCTAAGGAAACCTAAGAAGGTAAATGAAAGGAAAGGCTCAGGCAACTGGATCCCTAGAAGTTGGCTCACCACTGAAATACTACTAACCTAGGAGAGGGCCGAGGCCCTGTGTTGGTACCTCTACAGATGACAAGGGTTATTGTTTCTGGGAAATGAAAAATCCCAGTGCTGCTGGGAGAAAGCTGAGTCAGCTTGGCCAGAATGCTGCTCCTAGCGATTCTGGCTCAGGAGATCTGAGGCCCAGCCTGGAATCTGATGTAGAAAATCTACAGACTGTGTTGTCAGAAACCCAACATATGCAGATCCCTATGCCAACATTGGTCCTCGACACCTTTTGTCCCCCTCGCTGCCATCACCACTGCCATCTGGGGAATATTTATTGTCTACTGGCCCAGGTTCAACTCACTGCAAAGCTAGCACATTCCTCGCCAGACCACATACATTTCCAGGGCCCCCAGCACCTGCAAGATGCTTGTGTGGTGTGTGCACCTGAAATATAGTAGTGAGACAGAGGAACTGAAGATTTCATTTGATTGCTTTCTAACCTGTTTGAGTTTGAATATAAACAACTACCTGAGTCCTTTGTCCACCATGTGGCATAGAACAGAATTAGAATCAGCTTCTGGTTTGTGCTCAGATCACTGTTTCCAAAATCAACCCTATTGGAAAATACCAAGTCTAAGAGCTGGGAGAATCTGGGCAAATACTTAGGACAACTTGGACGACATGTGAGAACTGACCGTTTCTCCCATCCCTCCCTGTACACCACATGGTACTGACCTTGATAATCACCAGCCTGTTTCCACTCATGGAGCTCCTATACTGGAAGGGGTTATGCTGCCTTTTCCAGTAATCCTGGGAGAGCAAGGCTGTGATTGGGGGAAATTGAGTGTGATGATGAAGTTAACCTTTGGGACTATTAGAGCTGATTTATCTGACTGATCCCCAGCAACGTGGTATAGTAGGGAAGGACCTGGGCCCTGAAGCTAGGAAGCCTGGGTTGAATCTTACCTCTACCACTTGACATCTTCTGTATTAACCTTGAGCCAATTACTATTTTAAACCTCAGTTTCTTTATCTGTAGAATGGGGATGATAACAGTAATTCCAATTTAATGCTGCTGCAAAAAGTCAGCAGTCCTCCTGCTCTTTACTCTTCTGACCGCTTTCCTCTCTTACAAATTAATGAGAACCCTCCAAAAGGGCTTTTTTGTGAGTTAAATGTTTATATATAATATTATAAATTAGAAATAAGAACATTAAAACGTGTCAATTTATTTAGATTTGAAACCATTACATGTTGTTATAGAAAATCACCGTATTTTCTGAAACAAAAGCAATTAGTGAGAAGTGTGATGTTGTTTTACATTTTTTCAGATGTCTTTTATGTCTGGCTTATGGCTAAGTTCTTATCTCTGCTTCTGATTTCCATCTGTGGGATGGTTATGTTATGATTACATTGTGTTGTTGTGGTCAAAGTATATGATGAAAATCTGGCCTTACTCAAGTATTTATTGGAAAAAAGAGAAGTATTTTCATAGTCTTTCAGATAATGTGGATGTTTTTCTTTGCTACATAAAACTTGAAAATTGAGCATTTTTTAAAAAATTAATTGCAGTGTGGGATCTGAAACTATGACAATAAACTTTTCATATTTTTGCATTGAAATCTATTGTTCCACCATGGACTTTTATTTTTATTTTTATTTTTTTGATATTTTATTTATTTATGTAACAGAGAGATCACAAGTAGGCAGAGAGGCAGGCAGAGAGAGAGGAAGCAGACTCCCTGCTGAGCAGAAAGCCTGACATGGGCCTGGATCCCAGGACCCCAAGATCATGACCTGAGCTGAAGGCAGAGGCTTTAACCCACTGAGCCACCCAGGCGCCCCACCATGTACTTTTAATACATTTTTTACCCATATTTTATTTTATAACCTCGTAAATTAGTCATTTAGGAAATATTGGCTCATTAAGCTATGCTGATTTTCCAAATGTTATCATATTTTATTTGCAATATCAAGATGTCATATTGATAATATACCACCAATATCATAAAAAAAAAAACTTTTAAGTAATGGCAGTCTTCTAGGACAATAGTATTTGCATTCTTGTAGCCCACAGAATCTTAGGTTTATCCCCAAAATAAAACATAATGAAGATGGTAATTAATGACATCAGGTTTCCTTTTTTAAAAAAATCTCTCTCTGTTATCTTTCTAGTAAATTTTGTTACATCTAGTATGTTTACATTTTGAAAAACCTTATGGGAAGAATGTCTATTCTATTTTTTTAAAGAGTCATTTACTTGTGAGAGAGAGAGAAGAAACACAGGGTTGGAGAGGACAGAGGGAGACAAAGTTTTAAGCAGACTCCACACAGAACATGGAGCCCCAAGTGGGGCTCAATCTCATGACCTGAAATCATGACCTGAGCCAAAACCAAGAGTCAGATGCTTAATAAACTGCATCGCCTGAGCACCCTAAGAATGTCTGTTCTTTTTTTTTAAATTTTTTTATTTATTTTATTTTTTTTTTAAAGATTTTATTTATTTATTTGACAGAGAGAAACACAGTGAGAGGGAACACAAGCAGAGGGAGTGAGAGAGGGAGAAGCAGGCCTCCCTGCGGAGCAGGGAGCCTGATGTGGGGCTCAATCCCGGGTCTCCGGGATCATGACCTGGGCCGAAGGCAGTCGCCTAACCAACTGAGCCACCCAGGCGCCCCAGAATGTCTGTTCTTTATTCAGTAATACAGGGTGTTGGATTACATATGTCTGTAATTTCTATAGAGAAGGACTCATGAAGAATAATCAGATTTATTATGGAGGATATCTTGACACATAGAATGATTTTGACTTCCATGTAGAAAAAGAAATAGGATGATTTGTTCAGGAGCCAGGTAGGTACTGATCCCCAAATCTTTAGGCTGACTTAAGGATTGTTAGATTTATTTAACAACTGTATAACACATCACCTCAGAACTAATTGACTTAGAACAAGAAAAGCATTTCTCATTTATTGTGCTTTCGGTCGGTCAGGAATTTTGGGAATTGCAAAGCTGGGCAGTTGGGCTAGGGAGCTGCATAAGGTTTCAGTCAGATGCCAGTTATCATCAGGAAGCCCCGGGTTCTCCCCATGCAGCTTTCTCCATAGGGCTCCCTGAGTGTCCTAATGCATGGTGGTGGCCAGAGTAAATGACGCAAAAGAGGGCAAGGTAGAAGCCACATGTCTCTTATGACATAGTCTCCAAAGTCACATAGCATTTCTGCAATATCCTATTGGTTATCCAGGTCAGCCCTTTTTAATGCAGAAGAGACTCCACAAGGCTGTGGATATGAACTATAGAGCCTCTATCTAGGCTCCATTCCCTAGGAGCTTACAGAATACTTCCTCAAGGGTGTGGAAACCCACAGAACTTAGTGTCAGAGTAGGGGACCCATTTCATAGTGAGGGGCATGTGGGAGTGAAGCCATGATAATGGACTCCACGTTTGTATCACCTACCACTCCATCCAGAAGCAGCTGGTGTCTTAGATGGCACAGTATTCTCACATTGCAGCAGATGCTCCAGCTCAGAGCTAATGCTCTGTGATGATGCGCGGTCATCCTTCAGCATATAATATATGTATTCAATCATAGGTCTCTATGATGCTGTGTCGCCCACAGGAAGAAGAAATAGGTCTGGGAATCAAGTGGTGGAAACAAGAGTGGTCCCACTGGTGGGATTTATATTTCTTGCCCTTCTAAGTCTACTTCTGTAGAGTTGAAGGTCTTGATCCCCAGAGTAGAAGCACTTTTGCCAGGGTGCCCAGCAGGGTGCCCTTTGAGCTACAGTTATAGTTGTGTTCAGGTTCTAGTGGGCGAGAAGAGCGTCATCATCCTGACAATGGTAATTTATGGTTAGTCTGGGTCCTCTGAAAAGCAGACATCAAGCAGGATTAAACATGTAGGGATTTTATTGGAGCAAAAGCCAAGGAAAGAAAATGAGTCATGTGAGACTGGGAGAGTGGTCAGACTGTGATGCAAGTCTCATCCCAAATGAAGTGGAGAGGGAGCAAAGTTTGGTGGAAGGGTCCTAGACTGCTATGCCATCTTCAGAAGGCTCAATAAGGTCATTGAGACCCCTTCACCCAAAGTCAGCCACCAGTGGAGTCCCATGTCTCCCAGGAAGGGCTACCATAGTATTGCTGCATGCCAGGCCACTGGTTGGGATCCAGCAGAAAGGGCAGCCTTAAATTTCAGAGCCAGCAACTGGGGTCCTCAGTCAGTTACATTCCCTGGAGCTGGAGTTCTACTGGGTGCATTCTCATGGCTGCCGTACTGATCCCGATTAGCAGGAGGAGGTAGGATTGCTTTTATACAAGGAGGAAATGACAAATACATGTGTAACCTCCAAGTACTTCTTTGCCTCATTATAACTGTGAATATATGACCATGTGTATATATTTATCTGTTTATAAGTATAAGACCAGGAAGAGGGGCGCCTGGGTGGCTCAGTTGGTTAAGCGACTGCCTTCGGCTCAGGTCATGATCCCGGAGACCCGGGATGGAGTCCCACATCGGGCTCCCTGCTCAGTGGGAAGCCTGCTTCTCCCTCTCTCAAACCCCCTGCTTCTGTTCCCTCTCTAGCTGTGTTTCTCTCTGTCAAATAAATAAGTAAAATCTTTAAAAAAAAAAAAAAGACCAGGAAGAAAAATATGGAAGAATACAGATTAACTTGTGAACGTGGTATGGAAGATAATGTTGATTTGTTGATGGAAGCCCATCCCAATCCCCTTTTCCACAGCCACTTTCCAGTCAGGACAGTCGTGTGGCACAGGTCTGACTTAAGAGATGTAAGCACAGTTCTACTGGTCATCGTGTCCCCCATCCTCCTGCTTCACGACCAGGATCCATGCTTGATGCATGAAGTTGCAGCGGCCATTTGAGACCAGGAAAGAAAGGCCAAAAGAATTGCCAGCAGTAGAATATCTCCAGAACTCATTGAGAAAAAGCTAGATAACCTTTTGTTTTACTCACAGTAAATGTGTATCCTAACACATAGGATACCTTTGGTCATGTGAATTCAAGTGGTGAAGGGGTAAGTCAAGACTTAGGTAAGCAAATATAAGATCACTTGAAAAATCATTGTATTATCACAGGTCATCATTGACATGCATAGGTCTGCATATGTTTTGATAGACATAAAAACCAGTAAAATGATTAAATATCATAACAGCAATATTGTTCGTTTAACTTACTTTTAAACTTTATTGGTATATTACATATTTAAAATTTATTTTTCAGTTATGCCTTCCTTAAAACTTTGTGATGTTGTATATATCTTTTCTGTCCAGATGTTGATTTCACTCACCTGAAAGACAAAACAAAACAGAATACTTAGATTCTGAAGACCTTCTTTATTGTTTATTTTCTAATTCATTAAATCCTTACTTACCTTTGTCATGTCTTTCCTTCTACTTTCGTTGGAATACTCTGTTCATTTTCTAACTCTTTGAGTTTAATGCTCAGTATTAATTTTTAGGTTTTTTTTTTTCTTTTGAATGTAATAAATCCTGACCCAAACATGAATTTTGGTCTAACACAGTTGGTAATGGGCTCACTTCTTCTGCCCAGCCCCTGTTCTTAATCAGGAGGTGGATTAAGTTCTCATCCTCTGTGTAGGTGGGAGAAGGCTGGGCAAAGGGGAAATGGCAGGCAATGGAGACCCGAGGTGGGTCCCCAGCCAGTTACTCCATCCAGAAGTCTCATGGACAATACTTAAGCCCCACTAGACAATCACGACTGGGTGCTGCCCAACCTCAACAGGGACTGAAATGATTTTAGGATATGATCAGAAAGGGGATCTCTAGATCTTCTTGCCCATGGGCTTCTTTTTCTTTTCTTTTCTATCCTTTATTTCTCTTATTTTATTGTTTATTTTCATTACACTATTCCTCCACCTCTTGTATTGACTGGAAAGTGTTCCTTGTATTTCAAATCTTTTACCGGTTACAGTAAAAACTTTTATCATGCATACTTCATTAGTTATTCAATCTTTGTTTTCCTTTCCCAAATACAAGAATTTACGATATCTTGTCACATTTTCTATGTTATTGTTCTTTAGTATTTCACTTTAACTTGCTTCGGGCAGTTCCAGATTGGCTCTTATTGTTGCTGTTGTTAGAAGTCAATGCTTATCTCTCTGCTCATTTCTTCATTTGTATTTTGAGATTCATAGCTTTTTCAGCAAAGGATGTCAGTGTTAAATATTTTTTAGCCTTATTTGTGAGAATACCTTTATTTCACCACCCTCATTCAGACACAATAGTTTACTTGGGTATAAGAGAAAAGTCTTCTGTTCTTGCTAGTGACAATTTTATGGTCACCCTAGTTGTTATTTCTTTTTAGGTTTTCTCTCTTTTCAGGAGCTTTTAAGCGTTTTGTTTGTTTGTTTTATTTGTTTAAAAGTTTGACTCCTATGTATGTACCTATGTGGCTTTTTTGTTTATTTTCTTTTGTGCTACTTTATTTGAGTTTCTACAAACCCCTTCCCTCCATCCTCTACTAGAATTTATATTTGATTTAGATTTAAAAATCCAAATACATCAGTAAACTACCCATGATCTCTTAAACTCTTTTTGATATACTCTATGTTCTATTTTTCTTTGTTTTAGTCTGGATGATTTTCTCAAATCAATCTAATAGTTCACTAGTTCTTTTTAAGTGCATCTCATCTTCTGCTTAATTTGATTTAATGATTATATTTCTCAGCTCTAGAAGTTCTATTTGATTATTTTTCAGATTGCTCACTTAAATTTTTGAGTCCTATCTTTTTTTAAAAAATATATTTATTTGAGAGAGAGAGAGAGAGAGAGAGAGAGAGAGAGAATGAGTGGGGGAGGGTGAGAGGGACAGGGACAAGCAGGCTGTCTGCTGAGCATGGAGCCTGATGTGGGGTTTGACACAGGGCTCTATCCCAGGATCCTGAGATCATGACTTGAGCTGAAGTCAGATGCTTAACTGACAGCCATCCAGGTACCCCTGAGTCCTATCATTTTGATTTTTACTATGCTTTCTTTTATCCCCTCAATTTAAGCATACTTATTTTACAGTGTCTTTGGGATTATTTTGTTGTGCTTTTTTTTTTAGTTCTTGGGTTCATTATTCTTCCATGTATCAGCTGATACTCCTCCCTGATACTTTTTTATCATATAGTTAGTACATTTTTACATCACACTTTTACTTTTTCTTTTGATAAGAGTTCTATTCATCCTAGACGATGGATAATTCCCTTCAGAGCAGTCTTGTATTTACTTCTCTCCAGGTTCCGATGGTTTATCCTGGTCATGAACCAGTAATTTTGTTAACTTTTTGCTTGGGAGTCCTATGACGTGGAGATAGCTTAAATTCATACCCACACCTAGACTAGGTTTGGGACTTCCCACAGGACACCTATTCTATTTCAGCTAGATCCCAGAAGAGACAAATTGCTTCCTTGTTACTTCTCTGGTTAGTAGACAATGTTCTTTTAGTGCTCCTTTCAAGTCCTGGGAGGATTTTCAGAGTCTCAGTTTTAAGCAGAGATCTCTATTCCAGCCTCAATAGCTTCCAAGCCAACCTGATTCTTTCTTGGTCTCTTACAAGTAGCGGGAGCCCTACCTCTCCGGTTTTGAATTTCCTTTTGTTTCTGGCACCTGGGAACTGTCTTGGCCTTTTTCCAGGTTATGCATTTTAAAGGTTTTGTTTTTACTTTAAATTTATTTTATTTTTTCAGTGTTGCAGGATTTATTGTTTTAAAGTTTT